>JAPJBO010001103.1:0-68578 GCA_030068145.1 Diplonema papillatum | reverse complement strand
GGAGCCGGAGGATTCCTCGCTCGTCTCCCCGCGTTTGCGTCGGAGCCCGCGTCGGGGCGCTGCCGGTGCCGGTTGAGGTCCCGCCGGAGGTGCAGGTGCCTCGTTCTCGTCGTCGGCGTCGTCCGGCCGGTCTCCCGCCCGGTGGTGGCCACTCCGGCAGCACACGGAGGCATTGGCGCAGCCGCCGCAACGCGTCAGGTGGTGCGCTCCGCAGCATTGCGTGAGGACACCGTCACCGGGCTCGTGGTGGTCCCGGCAACACTGCTCCGGCGTGCGCTGTGAGCTCGAGGCGCACAACGGACACTTCTTCTTCGCGCACTTGTCGCAGACCTGAAAACGCCCTCGCGTCATGGCCTGCGACGCGGGCACCAGCACTGGGTGCGCAGAGCGTGTCAGCACCGGCCTCCGCACCTCCCACTGCTGAGCGCGCTCAGCGCGTAGAGCCGAGTCGTACTGCGGGAACACGTCCCTACCCCACACTTGGCTTGTCAGCCCACCGACGGGCAGGGCACGCGTGGCACAGGCCTCCAGGACAGCCGCCGTTTCCGCGCCCGCCGCGAAGACGGGACGTACTTGCAGCCCGCCAATCACCCGCGGCACACCGAGCGTGTGGAGGCTCTTCACCCTCTCCAGTCTCGCCGTCGGCAGCGGCGAGGGCAGCTTCAGAGTCTCGCACAGGCGGCACAGCACTGCGAGCATCGCTCCTAGCCGCTGACCCCGTTCGGCCACCGATACGGGGCCAGCGGGGCGCTGAACCTTCGGCCTCTTGGGGCAGTGCTTGACATCCATCCCTGTGAACAGCTCGAAGTCCAGAGCGAGCTCGATATTGGAGACCCCTTCAAAGGTGGTCCACCGCAGCGCCGCCAACCAGCCCTTCAGAGCGCGCATCATCGGGGCGCCAAAGTTCCATTTCCGCGGCGCATCCGGTAGGTCGTTGTACCGAAATCTGTGGGCGGTCGCCTGTGTGGAGGCGGCGAGCACCCAGGCGTGGGTCACCGGCGCGGACTTCCAGCGCGCAAGGCTCGCCCCAGTCCTGGCTGCAAGGATCGTTCCCATCATGCGATGCAGGGCCGTGGCATCAATATCCAGTCCCACGGTGATGACACCGTGCACCCGGGTGCAGGAGGGCCAGCGCGAGCGGTCAGCCCGTACGAGGGCCGCGAAGCAGTCCATACTCCGGATGTTGTCGTACGCGGGGCATGCCCACCACAGGTGCTCCGCGGTGTCGGGGACCCGCAGCTCGCAGTCGGGGCAGTCACGGCCACGGGCCCGGGGAGCGCTTTCGCTGCTCGAGGTCACCTCGTCGAAAGCATCAGCTGATGCGGTCCGATCGTCTTCGCCGCCGGAGGAGGGCCCGGAGGACCCTTCAGCAGAGGAGGAGGAGGCGGCGGGGGACGCGGCCGAACCGTCACCGCCGTCGCCGGAGTCGCCCCGGCGGTCTCCGTTGCCGGCGCCGCGCCCCCAGCGCGTTGCGTAGTAGACGCCGCCGGCCAGGATGGTCGTGAGGGCCTTCCGCAGCGCAGCACTCGCCGTCGCTCGGCGGCGTTCCTCGTTGGTGCGAACGTAGTCTACACCGTGCTGCACCCCGTCAAAGGACGGGCGCTCCGCAGCAAGCTGCGTCCAGGCGGACTGTCGCAGCTGCTCCCGCAACACATGGTGCCGCTCGGCCCGTCGCATGTCCAGCAGGACCCGCCCTTGCACTTTCATGGTGCCGAGGTCAAACCCGTCGTATTCGGCCCCGACCGGGGGGAGCCCGTCGGTGATCGCGATACCGACGGGACCCAAACCCCGTCCGAGCATCCCGCCCCGTTCGCCATACAGCCGGCAGATGCGCTTCATGCGTTCGCGCACGCCCGGCAACCGCTCGCACGAGTCCAGCAGTGAGCATAGCACCCAGTAAGGGCGCGCCAGCACGGGGTCGACCCGGTGGCCCTTCGCCAGGACGGTCAGCACCGCAGAAACGCTCCGGGAGGTGCCCCTGTTTACCGGCCCAAAGACCCCTCGCGCAATCCTCGTGCGGAGACTCTTCAGGCCCGCTTTCGTGAAGGGTGTGTACTGACACCCAGACAGTGCGCTGCCCAGCGTGCTGGAGCTCGCGATCTCGCACCGCTCGTCGAAGGGGAGTGGCGACAGACCTAACGCGTCCATCAGCCCACTCTGGGCCTCCAGCCGTGCGTCGTTGGTGCGGTCGCACCTCTTGGTCGAGGTGTTCAACCTGCCACTCAGCACCTTCGTGGACGACACGGTGGGGAAGACCTCCTTGCCGTCGCCCTCGCCAATGTGCAGCGTGGACCGGTAGGGGCGCTGCATGCGTTGCTGCGTCTTGCCTTCGAGGATCCCGAGCGCTACCGTCTTCTTCACGTTCAGGCGCATGCCCGTAACGTCGCAGAACCGGCTCACAACGTCGACCGCCTTCTGCACAGCGGGCTCGTTGGACGCGTGCAGTGTGGCGTCGTCGGCGTACGACTCCGACGCCACCGGCACCGCCCTCAGCATCACCGACAACAGCGCGTTGATCAGGATGACCGAGATCGGGCATCCCTGCAGGATGCCGTTGGTGACCTCAAAGTAGGCCCCAACGCCTAGCGGCAGCTTGAACCGCCGCTTCAGCCCGCGGTACATCGCCTGCAACGGCTTGTGGATGCGGGCGTCCAGCCCCATCTCCTCCGCAAGTCGCAGAACAATCCCTTGCGGCACCCTGTCGAAGCACTTGGCAAAGTCCAAGGCCAGGACGACGAGCGACTTCGTCTCGTCGAGCAGCGTCTCCTCGACGAGCGTCGCCATCTCCATGAGGGCGTCGTCGCAGCGGTGTCCCGTCCGGAAGCCATGCTGGGTGGGGAGCGCCCACTCCTCCTGCCACGCCATGATGTCACGCAGCCTGCGGCACGCCCAAAGGCGGTACACGCAGCTGGTGACCGTGATGGGCCGCATGTTGGTGGGCGATGGATCCTCGCTCTTTGGAATGAGCGACACCAACGCCGTCAGCAGCCCTTCTGGCCACCGCCCCTCCTTTTCAACCAGGTTGAAGAAGCTGGCGAAGGCGTCCATCAGTGGGACGGGCAGGGCTTTCAGCTCGTCCATGCGCCACCCGTCCACACCGCACGCCGAGGACTTCTTCTTCCTCTCTCGAAGGATGGTTCGCAGCTCCTCACCAGTGATGTCGGTGACTTGCATCGGCCGGTGTTGGACGTGCTCCCCAAAGGCCTTGGCGAAGTCGTCGTAGCTGGGCTCGGGGGTCTCCGGCGAGTACAGCCTCAGGATGGGGCCCCAAGCTTGCTGGAGGACATCATCCATCTCGTCGAGGTTCGCCGTAAGGCGGCCGCCATCAGCTCTGAGAGTGTCCGCCGAGGGCTTGGTGTCACCCCTCAGCATGGAAACCAGCGATCTGCGGTCCGTGGCGTACCTCTCTCGGAGCCCCTGGCGGGCTTGCCGTTCGCGGCTCTGCCTGGCCGCCGCATTGTGCTGGGCGCTCCGGGCTCTGACTCGATGCAGCATAGCCCGGGCGGCCTCGGCAGGCGGAGGTTCAGCCGGCGGCGGAGGTTCCCCTTCACACGTCAGCACCGGGATGCACCGCGCCCAACAAGCGCGCAGATCCTGCGGCACGACGAACGGCCCGGACACCTCCAGGCGGCTTCGTGCGTGCACGTAGTGCATCAGCCGTGTGATGGCCTTGCCGTATTTCAGCTCGGCCTCGCACGTAACGCCCTTCCCCGGGCAGCTCCGGGCAACCGCCCGGACCCGCCTCG
This sequence comes from Diplonema papillatum, assembly GCA_030068145.1. NCBI lineage: Eukaryota > Euglenozoa > Diplonemea > Diplonemida > Diplonemidae > Diplonema > Diplonema papillatum. The sequence goes on along the minus strand of JAPJBO010001103.1, from coordinate 64,832 downwards.
GCTCCCTCGCGAGGCCACGGCCTACATACGGGCGTGCCTTTGCCGCCGGCACATCGCACCTGTCGAGGAGATGCTGCTCGCATGCCGCCGAAAGCTCACCCCAAGCCAGCTCTACGTCCCCGTCTGCCAGTGCCCCCTCGAACGCCTCCAGCGAAGGCACAGGGGCGTCGGGCTTGCTCACCGGAGGGAGCGCACGTGGCACGGAGTAACGCAGCGTCATTTGGTTGAACGCCGGTAGCGACAGCTGCACGCAGACGCAGCGGTGGCTACCGACGCTACCAACATTGAAGGTGCTGCACCCGGCAAATGCAAGGGCCGCAGACCTGTTCATCAGCGCATAGTCGATGCGCGTCTCCGCCTTCGACGTCGTATAAGTCGGAGGAGGCCGCACCGCGCCGTCGTGCTGCGCCTGCAGTTGCGCGGCATCGACCCAGCCATTGCCGAGCGCGCTCCGCAGCGCCGGAGACCTGTCCGTGTCCGTGTTCAGGTCCCCGAGGACGACAGCCGGGGCCCCTCCCACCATTGCCTGCGCGTCGAAGAGGACCGCCTGGAGCAGGCGTTCCCTGGCTGCCATCGTATTCGGGCCGCAGGGGGCGTACACCACGAAGCAGTGTAGGAAAGTCTTTCCTGCTCCTAGCGCCACCATCATGTGCAGGACCCGTTCGGATGATCCCGCGATGGCGCCGTTGTGCACCGCATGTACGACCCCCGGCCGCCGGTTGATGGCGCCAATACCTCCGCCCATCGTTCCGAAGTTGGGGTTACCACCCCTGGGAGGTCGCGGGGGCCCCCACAGCGATCCCCATCTTCCAGAGTCGGCGGGGCATGGTTCCGCCAGGTACCTCGACATCTCGCCCTGCTGCTTCTTCGACATCGCCGTCTCCAGGATGCCGATGACGTCCGCAGGGATGAGGCTACGCACCTCATCAACGTGGTTCGGGAAGGCGGTGGTGTTGATCACCGCAAGAGAGATCGTCGGAGCGGGCCCCGGGTTGGGGTGCACATCCCCGCACCTTCTCAGACGGAGCCTGGCGGTACCGCTCGCGGTACGGGCACTGTGGCGCGAAGGCAGCAAGAGGAAGATCAACAAGCGCAAAGTGCGACGACGTCGGGGGCCCTTGGCCTCGCGGCGAAATCCGTCACCGTCAGTGCGGCGGCGAATCGCCAGGCGAGGAGCCGGACAGAGGGGCGGCAGGGGGCGAGCCCGCCGTCGTGGAGAGCAGGGGGCGTGCCCATGGTACCGGCACCGGTCCCCTTGGGCGGCCAGGAACAGTGGGAACGAGGCCCCGCTGAGGGTCGCGAGGCAGACGGCGCGGGCCGGCCCTGGGTTGGGGTGGACGTCCCCGCACCTCAGAAGGCGCAGATTGGCGGCATCCCCGCCGGCACTGGCGTCGTGGTGCGATGGCAGTCAACACTTGCTGCACAGTTGGCATGCGAAGATGTCGCAGCCTTTGCACGCCCTCCGCACCTGCTTCGGCAGCTTCTCCTCCTTGCAGATGGCGCAAGTGAAGCCGTTCTTCGGTCTGCTCACGCGGCTCGTGTCGAAGGAGTGACGGTGGCCGCCCTGCTCCTGCCCGCCCGCGGTCGCATCGATGGCCGGTCCCCCCGTCATCTCTTCGTCCTCCCCAGACACGCGCAGGCGCTGGCGGGGCGGGGAGAGGGCGTTCACCACTCCTTCAACGACCCGCTGGAGGATACCGGGCTCCACGGTCGCCGCCTTGGCGGGCTCCTCAGGCTCTCGCCCCTTCCGCTTCGTGCCTTGTATAGCCGGGGGCGAAGTCGCTGGGCCTGCGCCCGCTTCAGCCGCCGGCAGTTTCACGCGGCGCGTCTTGACAGGCCCCCCCGCGCCGGCCAGCTTCTTGCGGGCCTCCCGCGGCAGCTCGCTCCTGTCGTAGTCGTTCACGACGAGCGGCGGCGCGTTCCCCCGCTCCAGCACCCGGAACGGCGGCGGCTCAATCGTCGCTACCACGCACGTCCTGCTACCGCCGCGGACGAACGCTGAGACGGGCTCCACAGCCCATCCGGCCCGTCTCAGGTCCGCCACGACGTCTGCCTCGTGCTCACGCGGCTTGGCCCCGGTCACCATGAACCGAGGCGCCAGAACGAGCGGCGCCGCGGCGTGCTTCCCCGCCGCGGCGCGCACCTGTTCCAGCCCGCCGGCGCCGCGCACACGCAAGAGGAGGCGCTTCGTGCCGAGCACGAGCCCGCACCCGGCCCTGCCCGCCTTCCCCAGAATCGCCATGGCGGCCTCTCGCGAGACGTCCTCGCTGAGAGCTACCACGGGCATCGCGTCGCGGGCGGCCTTTTCGATAGGCCGCCAGAACCCGCCGTCTCTGCCGGAGCCTTCGACGACGCCTTCCGCGTGGGCGCACGACAGGCGCACCAGAAGCTCGCGGCGGCCTCGCTGCGAGGTCAAGCCCCACATCGCGCCGGCCTCGAGCCGCGCCTTGGGGTACGCCGTCGTGACAGCGCGGCGGCAGAGACGTGTCATCGCCGCCAGCGGGTCACGTTCGACGCACTCCCAGACGCCGGGGGGCGCGTGTTTCCGGGCCACCACAAACGCGAGGACGGTGGTAGCCGCCACCCGGGGTTCGCCTCCGTCGGCGACCGCCTTCTCCGCCCGGGCCGTCACCCTGCCCAGCTGGCGTGCCTCGCCCTTCGTCCAGGCGTGCATCGCGCGCACTTGCCCGTCCTTCATCAGCACGTGCCGTAGCGTGCTTCCTTCGAACGCGTCACGGCACAGCACCGCGAACCGCGCGGCCTTCTCCGAGCCTGCCAGCTGATCGGCGGCGTCGGCTGCCGCACCTACCGCATCGACGGCTGCGTCTGCGTTAGGGGCGACAACAACGCCCTCTTCCTTCCCTTCGATGTCGCCGCTTCCCAAGACTGGCACGTTCCAGTCCTCGGGGCTGACGTCGAAGACGGGGCGGCGCCTGGCGACCTCCACCCACGTCCCCTCCTGTCGCTGCTGCTGGCGCTGGGGCGTCGGTTGTTCCCCTTGCGGCGGCTGCGGTTGTTGTTGTTGCTGTTGCTGTTGCTGCTGCGGCTGTTGTTGTTGTTGTTGTTGTTGTTGCGGCTGTTGTTGCCGTTGTCGCTGTCGTCGCTGCTGTTGCGGCTGTGGTTGTTGCTGTTGCTGTTGCTGTTGCTGTTGTGGTCGCTGCTGCTGTTGAGGTTGCTGCTGATGCTGTTTCTGCGGCTGACGCTGCTGCTGCGCTTGCTGTTGTGGTTGCTGCTGCTGTTGCTGGTGTTGCTGTTGTTGCTGTTGTTGCTGTTGTTGCTGTTGTTGCTGTCGTTGTTGCGCCGGCTCCCCGCTGTTCGCCTCGATCTGACGCCGGAGCAGCGTCGTGGCGACGTCGAGGATGCCGAAAACGGCATCCAGCTGGTCGCGGTTGGCGCGTTCCGCCATCCCGCGCGCTTCCTGGATCAGGGCGTTAATCCTGTCCATTTTGACGGAGCTACGGGTAGCCCGCGTTCTTTTCGCGGATGGGTACCGCTGTTGTGTTATGGTGGGTGTTTGTCCAATAAAGTACAGAAACCAGATGATTCGGCGCACTTCCTTTTCTCCCCGCGGCCGAGATCTCGACTCCCCTGTGTTTTGTTTCACCTGCTCGTCTCCGCGGCTCCGCTTCGGAGCCGCGGAGACGAGCTGGGTAACAGTGGGTTCGTGGGCGGCCATCTGCTTCTCGTTCGCAGGCGGCTGCTGCGGCCTCGGCTTCTTGCGGGCGCTTCCCCCTACTTGCTCGTCGTTGCGTCGCGCGTCGCGCTTCCGCTGGGAGCAAGGCGCCGTCCGTCCATATTGCTTGCACGTTCACCGTTCGGTGTTCCCGCGGCCGACCCTTGTCCCGGTAGTAGTAGGAATTATGCACACAGATTCGTGCATAATTCAGTTCGCGCGGGTGACAGACCCGTTCTTCTCAACTTCCACTTCTTCTTACGATTTCTGTCCGATAGCCTCTTCAGAACCAGGCCGCAACTTGAACCCAAAACCTACAACACTTGGACCCAAAACTTGGACCCAAATGGTGCCAAAACCGGGAACCAAATTGAGAACCCAAAACTTGAACCTAAACCCTAAGCTTGGATCCAGACCCAAAACTTGACAGTCACACTGACTAATGGATACGGGTAGCTGATTCGGACACTCATCATTCAGGTGGATGCGGGATGCGAACGGAATGCGTCGCTGCGCCTGCAGTGTGTCACTACATCGTCGCTGCGGCAGTGCCGCAAGTGCGTGCAAGGCGGTCACCGCCGCGGTGAGTGGAGAGCTTCGGAATGCGTGCTCGTCAAGTGCGCGGAACACGCGAAGCGTGCGGCGACTACGAAGGTGCCATTGGGATGATTTAGCCCGGAATTTCGGATGAATGTTCCATGACAACAACTGCCATTTTCTTCTCAGTCTTGGCCGGCGACGTGGTTCAGCAGAATTTCAGCCAGAAACGGCGTAGCAGCTGGCCCAAATGCTGGCCCTAAAACCCGTCAACCTCATCTGAACTTCTGACAGACTGAAGTTGTCGACCACCCGGCCACAAAGGTAGCCACAAGGTTGTGGCTACTTTGTGGCTGACAGCTATGCCTGGTGACAGCCCATTGTCCATCGTCCAAAATGTGGATGTCACAGTCACAATGCAGAGGAAGGTCTGAAGGTCGTGAGTTCGAGTCCTGCATGTGACACTTTTTCGGGTTCAAAAAAAGCCAATCCCACAAGTGACACTTTTGGAGGGGGCAAATACCGGGCTGGTGCCCATTACAGCACGGTTTTGTTAGATTTGCCCATTACAGCACGGTCTTCCTTAGATTTGCCCATTCGGTGTTTTCGAGTGCCCATTACAGCACGGTTTTGTTAGATTTGCCCATTCGGTGGGCTAATTCCCATTCTCGAACACAATTTAACTTTTTGCCCATTCTCGAACACTCGCTAACTTTTTGCCCATTCTCGAACACTTTTTAACTTTTTGCCCATTCTCGAACAGTCGCTTAACTTTTTGCCCATTATCGAACGCGGAAAATTTGCATAGGGTGGGATTCGAACTCACCACCCCTACCTCCAAAAAAAAAAAATTTTTTTTTTCCGATTCCAATTCGCTATCGACGCTCATGACGGCAGCCCCATCCTGAAGTGCAAATACTGCCGACGCGTCACTGCTGCTGTGTGCGCTCGGATTGGCGCCGCTCAAGCGGCCACCTTATGTCACTCGTTTGTTTGAAAAGATTGCTTAGATTAGAACGTTGAAGCAACCACAAAGCAGAAGAAAAACAAGAACCCAAGTGAAAATGCCGCCCAAGCTGCGGCCTGAAGTTGCCAAGGGTACCGTCTTCGAATCAGTGAGCGCGGCTGTTCTCGCGGTGAAACTCGAAGCAAATGCCTCGGGAAAGACGGTTTACCAGGAGAACAGGAATAAGACCGGCTGCTACTACCGGTGTTACCTGACGGAGGCTGGGGGCGACGCGTGTGCATTTTTTTTGTCTCTTCGTCCCACACACCAAGAAGCAGGAGCCTGGAAGTGCATCGACTACGTCGATCACACATGCCAAGCAGTGGGCCAAGGAAAGACGAAGGGTATGCGCAAAGCCGTGGCCCACGAAATGCATCAACTCGTTTCCGAGACGCTGGTTAATGCCAAGACGCTTGCAAAGGTGTTCCAGCTGCAGACCGGCATTGCAGTGTCTGTTAAGGTTGCAAGGTCTGCAATCTCGCTGGTGGAGGAACAAGTTTTTGGCTCCACAAGCGAATCCTACAAGAAGCTTGCGGACTTCTTCGGGCACCTTTCGGAGGAGAATCCGGGAACAGTGGCCCACGTGCATCGTGTGGATGGACATTTCCACCACGCATTTTTGGCTCTATCATGCAGCATTTCTGCGTTCCAAAGTTTGGACCTGAAATTCCTCACGATGGACGGCGCCTTCCTGAAGGGGGAAGTGAAGGGGCACCTACTTGCCCTTAGTGCAGTAGACGCCGAGTCCTGCATCATGCCACTCGCGCTGGGGGTCTTCCCCTTCATTCATGAATGCAACGACGCCTGGCGTTTTTTTTTACAGCACGTGGTCGGTGCTTTCGGGTCTCTGGAGGGGAAGACAGTGGTGACAGATCGGCGCACTGGACTCGACGGCGTGATTCGAGAAGTGCTCCCTGGTGTGCACCACCTGAATTGTGTGTTCCATCTCCGTGACAACGTCAGAAGCCACATGAAGTGTCGTGACTTCGACGGCTACGTCTTCGCCCTCGCGAAGGCAGAAAACGAGGAGATCTTCAACAAGCGAGTTGAAGCAGTTCGCCGGTGCCAACCTGAGAAAGCCGAAGCTTTTTTGGAGTATATTCTGGCATCGCAGGCAACGTGGGCTGATGTGCATGTGCCAGAAGGGACTACCCGGGCGTTGTCTAAAACGGGCGACCAAGCCCATTACTGTTCGAACGCGTCGGAGTCCCTCAACAGCTCCCTGTTGGAGGCACGAAAGACGAATGTCTTGTCGCTGTTCGACAAGTACTGGCGGAAGGTGAGCTTCTTCTTCGAAAAGAATCAGAAGGAGGCAAACATCCACGCCCGCACCATTCTGCCTGTAGCCCTTATGCACGTCAACGCCAACTGCGACAGGGCGGTTGGCTTGACACAAACCGCCACGGGTTTCAACCTGGAGGGAGGCCACATGCACAATGTGTCCGATGAAAATGGGCACAACTTCCGTGTTGACACCCCCTCGGCACGGGTGCCCCGATACAGTTGCACGTGCACCAAGGCGAAGTTGTTGCCTATCCCTTGTGCCCATATCTGCTGCGTTCTGCTTGCGGTTGGTACAGATGCCTGTACCTTGATCGACGATTGCCTCCGATACGGCGCCTATCGATCGGGGTACATGCACGGTGTTCGCCCCCCACTTCGATCCACGTGGCAAATGGACAACACGTTGCCGCCTGCCAATGCCGTCGGCCGCAATCGTGGTGAGGGGGTGGAACGACGCAGGGAGTCTGCAGGGGCAGCAGCGACAGAGGCGAACCGCGGGAACAGACGCCGCCGGCGAAGCTCGACCATTCGGTGCGGCCGGTGTGGTGGCGAAAGCCACAACCGAAACAGCTGCACAGTGACAGATGAAGAGCTTGCAGGTCGTGAGCCACAAGCTGCAGCCCAGGCCCGCGGTACGGGACGTACAGGGCCCAGGGTCAGAAAGCCCGCGGCCAAGAAGTCCGCAGCAAAACCTGCACCGAAACGGAAGCGCAAGCGGTCTGCCAGTGGAAGCTCGGAAACCGAGTCGGAATCCGACGGCACGATGCGGGCTCGTCCTCGTCCTCCTCAGGCTCGGGTGGAACCAGGACATATGTGTGCCTGCTTCCGATTTCTTGCAGAGGCCATCTTGCCGGGGCCGGGCATGTGGTGGTGCGATAGCTTCGGCTGTGTAAACAGCAAGCCCGGACCTGGGTGCGATGCGGCCCAGCAGCACTGGCACTGCAGTTCTTGTGACACAGACTACTGTCCCGCTTGTGTCCTGTGAAGGCCGTAACTTTGCTGTCTTTCAAAATACCCGCCTACTGCGTTACAGTCATCATCATAACATGAGTCTTCTTCAAGTGCAAAAAACGCTCAAAAAGTCAAAACCAAAAACTGAGCTCGAAACACGACGTCCAGAATCGGACCAGATACATCACCAGAAACTGAAGGCCGCACCGGGAACGTGACGGTCAACCACACTGGTCCACAGCTGCTACGCCAGGGCCAGTGTCGCTGCTCAGCTGCCAGATCCAGCTGCCTCGTGGCCTCGGCCAGATCCAAAGTCCAAAGAAAAAAAACCACAATAAACGCTAAAAAAAATAGAAAAGTACCACGAGGAACACAAAACCATAAAAAATAAAAAAACTCGGAGGACCCCCTAAAAACCTCCGGGTGTTACAAAAAACGCGCGCTCCAAAAAAAAAAAAGTGTCAAGGATAAGCCGCGCTCCAAAAAAAAGAAAAACATACCCACCGTGAATTCACGGTGGGGAACGGGGGAAAATGCCATCCAGGGTCACAAGGCCTGGACAGTCGTTGCGACTGAGCTGTTGAGTGACCCGCTAAACTGCTAAACTCCGAATAGCCAATTCTATCATGGACAAAAAGGTAGAATTCCCGGAAAAGGCGATGAAAAGATGAATGTTCGAGAATGGGCAAAAAGTTAAAAAGTGTTCGAGAATGGGCAAAAAGTTAGTGAGTGTTCGAGAATGGGCAAAAAGTTAAATAGTGTTCGAGAATGGGCACAAAGTTACCGAGAATGGGCAAAAAGTTAAAAAGTGTTCGAGAATGGGCAAAAAGTTAGCGAGTGTTCGAGAATGGGCAAAAAGTTAAAGAGTGTTCGAGAATGGGCACAAACATAAGGAAGTGTACTATAATGGGAATTGTCCCCCATTCGGTGCCTCAAAAAGTGTCACTCGCGGGATTGGCTTTTTTTGAACCCGAAAAAGTGTCACATGCAGGACTCGAACTCACGACCTTCAGACCTTCCTCTGCGTTGTGACGGTGACATCCACATTTTGGACGATGGACAATGGGGGGTCAAATCCCATTCACGAGCATTCTCAAAACTTTTTGCCCATTCACGAGCATGCTTGAACTTTTCGCCCATTCACGAGCATTCTCGAAGTTTTTGCCCATTCACGAGCATGTTTTAACTTTTCGCCCATTCACGAGCACTGCCATTCCCATTCACGAGCATGATTTTTTTTTTAGCCCATTCACGAGCATTCCTCAATAGTTTTAGCCCATTCACGAGCATAGCCTAACTTTTTGCCCATTCACGAGCATGCTTCAAACTTTTTGCCCATTCACGAGCATGCTCAAAACTTTTTGCCCATTCACGAGCATGCTCAAAACTTTTTGCCCTTCACGAGTATTCTTATTTTTTTTGCCCAATCACGAGAATTCAAGCATAACTTGCCATAAGTCAAATTGGCTCAAGCTACCGAGTGCACATTACACGTGTAGGCGAGTTCAAACTTTCAGCCGTTCAGCTTAGAGCAGGATCAGTTCAATTCTGTCGCTCCCATTCGGTGATACGGATCTCTCAACAGCTCAGTCGTGCATGTCATGACTGTCCAGTTCTGTTTTGTGTTTCCGACGATCCCGTTTTTCTCAACTTCTTCAAGTGTTTCCTAATAGTTTTGCGTCGCCGACCATGATGAAAGTCGGCCCGTTTAAAACGGCGTTTTGGGTATTACCGTACTTTGGGTATTGACACCGGCCTGCTCTGACAGATGTATTTCGACCTTTGAGTTTTTTTCTTAGCCACATGCAATGTGTGAGGAAACTGAACCGCCCAAGTAGGACCTTCTGATCATGATCATTTGCCAAATTTACCACCTGAAACCACGTCCAGGATTTGGCTCAGGGTAGTGCGGTCAAAAAAAAGTGACGTGGCTCTTATTATTTACGCACAGCCGTTTGTTTGTGCGTATGTGTATCACCTGTATGGTAATTTCCACAGTACGCTGCCAACCGTCACTTTTTGATAATGACAACCGCGGTTGTTACCATAAAAAAACTTTCCCTTTCTACGTTTTCCTACTCTCGCGGTGTACGGTTTCCTTGTTTGGTCATTTGAAAAATCGAATCTCGAGTCCAAGAACTACTGCAACTCACTGACTTAGCACATCCTGAACAGTACCCCTTGCAGAACCAGGATTGAACCAGGATTGTGTTGTCGTTGACTGGGAATCAAGGGAGACAAGCTTTGAGATTTCGTCGCGAGGTGACCCCTCGCCCGCTAAAATGCCCCCTCTCGGGCTCACCCCCTCGCCATTTTTTTTCGCGTCAAAGTTCCTGTTCTGGCCCTCGGCTCCCTTTGTAAAAAGGTTGAGCTCTGGGCCGGTGCGGGAGCTTCCCGGCGCGGAGAAGAATGGAGATGGCCATGGTCACCTTTACCACTTTTTCTTCATCGGGTTTGTTAGGCTGCCGCATATTAGGCATGAGCCTGTGCGGTCGCAAAGCCGGGAACTTTGCCATTATAGTCCACGATTCTTACTGGGGGGGGTCGAATACAAGAGGTACCTCTTCTATTCGGCGTGCCGATCCTGCAATTTTCCCGAAAAAGAAATGGAAAAAAGTACCGCAAACCCGGAAACCGCGGGAACTCCCTTCTTCTTGAAAGACGCACGTAATTTGTGGTCCCCGGGTCTATTTTTCACGTCGGAGCTGAACGCGAGCACAAATTCGCCGGAAAAGGTCTGCTGCACGGGCCTGCAAAGAAATGTCACCAACCAGTGGGTCGATTTCCGTCCTTTCCATTCCACGAACCACGCACATAATTCTTGGTCCCCGGGTCTATTTTTCGCGGTTCTCTTCATCGGAGCTCATCGCGATCAGAAAACCGTCGAAAAAGGTCTGTTATGCGGACCAAGAAAAAATCCAACTTTTTTCCAGATTTCCAAAATGCCTCTTGTATTCAAGGTACCTCTTCTATTCAAGGCACCTCCTGAATTCGACCCCCCCCCAGTAAATTTTGCCATTATAGTCCATGTTCCTTAGATTTTGCCATTATAGTCCAAGCCCTTAGATTTTGCCATTATAGTCCACATTGTTAGATCTGCAGTCCTGTCCGCTGTGACCAAGATTTTGGGCAAGTTTGGGACCCAAGTTTGGGACCCAAGTTTGGGACCCAAGTTTGGGACCCAAGTTTGGGACCCAAGTTTGGGACCCAAGTTTGGGACCCAAGTTTGGGACCCAAGTTTGGGACCCAAGTTTGGGACCCAAGTTTGGGACCCAAGTTTGGGACCCAAGTTTGGGACCCAAGTTTGGGGCCCAAGTTGGGGACCCAAGTTGCAGGAGAGAACAGCAGACTTCCTTCGCGCTCTTTGTGCAGTTAAGAATTGCTCGTGAGTAGACAAAGTTCGTGAACGGGCAAAAAGGTCTGCAACATGCTCGTGAATGGGCAAATATTTTGAAGCATGCTCGTGAATGGGCAAAAAGTTTTGAGCATGCTCGTGAATGGGCAAAAAGTTAGGCCATGCTCGTGAATGGGCGAAAAGTTAGGCCATGCTCGTGAATGGGCGAAAAGTTAGGCCATGCTCGTGAATGGGCAAAAAGTTTAAGGTGCTCGTGAATGGGCAAAAAGTTTGAAACATGCTCGTGAATGGGCAAAAAGTTAAGACATGCTCGTGAATGGGCAAAAAGTTAAAGATTGCTCGTGAATGGGAATTGACCCGACAATGGGCTGTCACCGGGCATAGCTGTCAGCCACATTGTGGCCCATTTGACCACAAAGTAGCCAACCTTGTGGCTACCTTTGTGGCCAGGTGGACACCTTCAGTCTGTCAGAAGTTCAGATGAGGTTGACGGGTTTTAGGGCCAGCTTTTGGGCCAGCTGTTACAGCTGCTACGCCGTTTCTGGCTGAAATTCTGCTGAACCACGTCGCCGGCCAAGACTGAGAAGAAAATGGCAGTTGTTGTCATCCAAAATTCCGGGCCAAATAATCCCAATGTCACCTTCGTAGTGGCCGCACGCTTCGCGTGTTCCGCGCAGACGAGCACGCACTCCGAAGCTCTCCACTCACCGCGGCGGTGACCGCCTTGCACGACGATGTAGTGACACACTGCAGGCGCAGCGACGCATTCCGTTCGCATCCCGCATCCACCCGAATGATGAGAGTCCGAATCAGCTACCCATTAGTCAGTGTGACTGTCAAGTTTTGGGTCTGGATCCGAGCTTAGTGGGTTCTCAATTTGGTTCCCGGTTTTGGCACCATTTGGGTCCAAGTTTTGGGTCCTTCAAGTTGCGGCCCCTTCGCCAGGCTGACGTTGCACGCATTTTCTGCGGAGCAAAACCCCTCGCCATTTTCACCGCCCCCTGCCAGCTTCGACCGTACCTTTTCTTTGCAGCTTTCTACTAGTAGTATCATTCAAATCGGACTGGCTGCTGTGGTACTTTACCGCTCTCTGCAGCGGTCTCGAGGTCGCTGGTTCTGAAGACCCCGCGGCCGAGATCTCGACTCCCCTGTGTTTTGTTTCACCTGCTCGTCTCCGCGGCTCCGCTTCGGAGCCGCGGAGACGAGCTGGGAGACAGTGGGTTCGTGGGCGGCCACCTGCTTCTCGTTCGCAGGCGGCTGCTGCGTCCTCGGCTTCTTGCGGGCGCTTCCCCCTGCTTGCTCGTCGTCGCGTCGCGCGTCGCGCTTCCGCTGGGAGCAAGGCGCCGTCCGTCCATGTTGCTTGCACGTTCACCGTTCGGTGGTCCCGCGGCCGACCCGCTTGTCCCGGTAGTAGTAGGAATTATGCACACAGATTCGTGCATAATTCACTTCGCGCGGGTGACAGACCCGTTCTACAGTTCTGTAGTACAACTTCCACTTCTTCTTACGATTTCTGTCCGATAGCCTGCGCCGAATCATCTGGTGGTTCCTCGAGCTCGTCGTCAAACTGCACATCGGGACGTGAAGCGCGCACCGGAGACAAACAGTACGCGGGCAAGAAGCGACCGAAGCATGACACGACGCGTGCAAAGAGATTGTTGCTGCATATCAAGTTCAACCTACTACTACAGAGGTTTAGTAAACCGTTTACCGCCAATGAGTGCCGCACCAGGATAGGTGTAGCAGCTCCGTCCAAAAACCCCAAGAAGTTGTGTCCGCCAGTCGGTTTGTGGCTACTTTGTGCCCGCCCCCACCAGATGATTCGGCGCACTTCCTTTCCTCCCACTGTCCCCGCGGCCGAGATCTCGACTCCCCTGTGTTTTGTTTCACCTGCTCGTCTCCGCGGCTCCGCTTCGGAGCCGCGGACAGAGCCGCGGCGGAGACGAGCTGGGTAACAGTGGGTTCGTGGGCGGCCACCTGCTTCTCGTTCGCAGGCGGCTGCTGCGGCCTCGGCTTCTTGCGGGCGCTTCCCCCTGCTTGCGTCGCGCGTCGCGCTTCCGCTGGGAGCAAGGCGCCGTCCGTCCATGTTGCTTGCACGGGGCCAAAACCCATTACAGTATGTTATCCAAACTTTGAACGAATTACAGTATGGTCCGAACTTTGGACCCAATACGGTATGTCAATCCAAACTTTGAACCCATTACGGTATGGATTTTCAAACTTTGAACGAATTACGGTAGGTTCCAAACTTTGAAACCCATTACGGTATGGTCCCAAACTTTGAACCCATTACGGTATGGTTTTCAAACTTTGAACCCATTACGGTATGGTTTTCAAACTTTGAACCCATTACGGTGAGGTTCCAAATTTGAACCAATTCCGGCATGATTTCTAAACTTTGACTCTCAAGTTTGAGCATTTCGGTGTCACTGTCAGGTTATAAGCCCAACACCAACGAGATACGTAGAAGCGGACGTGGAGAGAGATCATAGATGTGAAGTTGGCGTCGATGGATCCAGTTTGTGTCTTTTGGCACATGCTCGAGGTTGGCTGCTTGCTTTGGACCTCTCGATTTCTGAAGGACCTCGCACAGATGCATCCCCAGGGGAAGTGCTCGGGTTTGAAGAAGAGTCGGTGCATGGCAACCACCATTGCGGCGCACTCGCCCCCGATCCGCCCACCCCGGGGTCCGGTCCAATGCCTTCCTTCCCTGTCCAGCAGGTCGGACGGCGGTCCGGGCCCTCCGTCACTCGTCATCAGACTTCATGGGAGGAGGTCCCGACGAGTCCACTTCCGATTCGGCTTGTCCGATTCACGCTCGAGTCGACCCTGTGGCTGAAACGCCGCTGCTACTTCCGGATCCAGTGACGGCCTGCCGCTCGCGGAGTCAGAGTCGCGGACTCAGACCGACTGCGAAGTATCAAATGCTGCTCGAAAACTGCTCCCTCTGTACGGGGGCAGAATCCCACGGTTGATTAGCATGGAAAAACAGTTGTGTTCGAAGACCACGTTCTGCCGCGAACCTGCATTTTGAGCTTGACGCTTTGAATACAACGGGCGCTCTTTGTATTTAGCCCCCCCCCTGTAATGGGCCGTCGGTGGTTATTCCTCTCCTACGCTGTCGGTAGGGATCCTGCTTTCGCAACAGGGAGAAGAGTACTCCACTGAGCTTCCGAGGTCGCCGTACTACAGTAGGGGCAGTGCCTGCCAACTTTCACTGCTGATCATGAAGTTTACCCTTCCTCCTCCTCATCTCTCTCTTTTTGCCTTCCTGTTGACGCAAGTGATGGACAGAATCATCTGCGAATGGCGCGAACGTTCCAAAGCTTCCCAAAATGCGTCCACAATGATCAGGTTTACCTTTCGTTTCTGATTGTGAACTTTGTTCTTAAATTTGTCGCAACGGTGCGGCTAAGTGGCAAGCAGCTCGATGAGCATGACTCTTCTTCCGGTCCAATCACAATCCGGACGTGGCCGTAGGTTTCAGTGCCTGCTGATCACGAGGTTTACTACAGCTGTAGCAACAGCACACAGCCGCTCGGCCAGCATGAGCCGTAGTGACGGTAGTCTAACGCCGCATCTTTGCGTTGAACGTGGATTTCGGAGGTCGCCGAATTGGAGATGAAAGTGAATCTGTTGCTACTGCGGTGCAGAAGGATGATGACTTAGGATCGGCCTACTGAAGACATGGTAGCTGCAACCATCACCCGTCCGCCTTAGAGTCTGACTGATCGACCACTGACGTGGCACTGTAGAGTCACCACAGAAGATGAATTTGTCGCCCAATTACACTGCGTTGTTAACAACTTGCAGACCTCGACTGACAACGGTACCGAAATTGGGCTCAAATTTTACACTTACCGAATTCGTTCAAAGTTTGAAAACCATACCGTAATGGGTTTCAAAGTTTGGAACCTACCGTAATTCGTTCAAAGTTTGGAAAACCATACCGTAATGGGTTCAAAGTTTGGCACCATACCGTAATGGGTTCAAAGTTTGGATCATGTACCGTAATGGGTTCAAAGTTTGGATAACATACTGTAATGGGTTTTGGCCCTGCTTGCACGTTCACCGTTCGGTGGTCCCGCGGCCGACCCGCTTGTCCCGGTAGTAGTAGGAATTATGCACAGATTCGTGCATAATTCACTTCGCGCGGGTGACAGACCCGTTCTACAGTTCTGTAGTACAACTTCCACTTCTTCTTACGATTTCTGTCCGATAGCCTCTTCAGAACCAGCGACCTCGAGACCGCTGCAGAGAGCGGTAAAGTACCACAGCAGCCAGTCCGATTTGAATCATACTAGAAAGCTGCAAAGAAAAGGTATGGTCGAAGCTGGCAGGGGGCGGTGAAAATGGCGAGAGTTTTTGCTCCGCAGAAAATGCGTGCAACGTCAGCCTGGCGAAGGGGCCGCAACTTGAAAGGACCCAAAACTTGGACCCAAATGGTGCCAAAACCGGGAACCAAAAGAACCCAAAACTTGAACCTAAAACCTAAGCTGTTTGACCTTGTGCACACGTTCCTGTGTGTTGTAGGGAGAAAGATTTCAGAGATGAAATTGACAGTTCCAGCTGAGCTGGTAGCTGATTCGGACTCTCATCATTCGGGTGGATGCGGGATGCGAACGGAATGCGTCGCTGCGCCTGCAGTGTGTCACTACATCGTCGCTGCGGCACGTGCTCGTCAAAAGTGCGCGGAACACGCGAAGCGTGCGGCCACTACGAAGGTGACATTGGGATGATTTGGCCCGGAATTTTGGATGAATGTTGACAACAACTGCCATTTTCTTTCAGTCTTGGCCGGCGACGTGGTCCAGCAGAATTTCAGCCAGAAACGGCGTAGCAGCTGGCCCAAATGCTGGCCCTAAAACCCGTCAACCTCATCTGAACTTCTGACAGACTGAAGGTGTCCACCTGGCCACAAAGGTAGCCACAAGGTTGTGGCTACTTTGTGGTCAAATGGGCCACAATGTGGCTGACAGCTATGCCCGGTGACAGCCCATTGTCCATCGTCCAAAATGTGGATGTCACCGTCACAACGCAGAGGAAGGTCTGAAGGTCGTGAGTTCGAGTCCTGCATGTGACACTTTTTCGGGTTCAAAAAAAGCCAATCCCGCGAGTGACACTTTTTGAGGCACCAAATGGGGCTAATTCCCATTCTCGAACACAATTTAACTTTTTGCCCATTCTCGAACACTCGCTAACTTTTTGCCCATTCTCGAACACTTTTTAACTTTTTGCCCATTCTCGAACAGTCGCCTAACTTTTTGCCCATTCTCGAACATTGAAATTTGCCCAGGGTGGGATTCGAACTCACCACCCATACATCCAAAAAATCCCAGCCATTTTTGGGTTCGCCATTTCCGATTCCGATTTCCGTCGGATCCGTTCCTCGAACAAGGTGCCAGCATTGTGGTTGGCTGCTGCGTCCCGGCTCGGTATCCTGGTTGCGCACTGGGTCATTGACACCGCAGACTACGGGTAAACGGTTTTCTAAACACAGATTCGTGCATAATTCAGGTATGCGCGAGTGACCAGCCCGTTCTACTTGTAGCGCTTCCTAATTCTGTGCCGAAACCTCTTCAGAATCAGAGCCACTGTTTTACCACGAGTAGTAACCAGCGACGGGCGCGACGTCACGCAGGGCTGGTTAGCCACAACTTGCCACATTGTGGCCCATTTAGCCACAACTTTAGCCACAATGTTGTGGCTAAATTGTGGCTAAATGTGCAAAAATTTTGATCGAAAAAAAGACCACCCAAAACACGCTAAACACCGTTTTTTGTGTGGATTTTCGTGTTTTTTGGATGGTTTTGGGTATTCTGGGCCTCATACCCCCCCAACAGACCTCGAGTTCGCTTTTCGTGGATTCGAGTGGTTTTTTCCAACTTGCAGCCAAGTGCTGCCAATTTCTGGGGTGACTCAGCCAGAAATCGCTATTATTTTGCGAAATCCGCGGCTTGTGGGGGTTTTCCCGGATGGTACTGGACCCTTTCGACAATTTCAGGTGGATTCTGTGCGAATAAACGGGGGAAATCCTTGCCAGGCTCCTCGTTCCACACGGTGGCCACACGTGACGAAGCTCCCCAACCGGACTTCTAACCGGAGCCGACAACAAGGCACACCGGAAACCGTTCCTCTCCCGAAACCGTTCCTCTCCCGACCTAACGGAGCTAAAGGATGGCCAGGTACATTCATGTTCCCATGTTTCCCTCTCAAAAGGCTAAGGCCCAGGCTCCGTACACTTCAAAAAAAGAAACGTGGCAACCGTGTGGCGACCAGCCTGCTGTCCAGACCGATTCAATCGCCGGCGATTTTGAACACTGTGGTATTTTCGACAGCAGGACTCGGTCCAAGTCCCGGGGTAGGCTGTCATCGCGGATAATGACTTCAACAGTCCCTACTGTAAAAAGTTTCCGTGTTCATCGATTACTTGTTGCAACTGTTGCATTGCAAGCAACCTATCCTGGACTCAGGCTGGGGGCTGATTTCACCGTCAAATTTGATGCCATGATGAGAACGCGAAACCGAGAGTCTGGTAAGCACATGACTGGCGCATTGCACGGTGCAGAGTACGGAAGAGTACACTGCGCGGCGGTGCTGCCTGCCAAGCGGGTCACCTCCTCCTGAACACCGAGCCGGATGACGGTCACTGGTCTCGCCGCGCCTGGGCAGTGCTACACCGTGCAGTGCACGGCGATGCAGAGCTGATGCGCACCGGGGGTGGATTCCCGATACATCACTCATTTACACTTCTTTCCCAATACATCACTCATTCACACTTCTTTCCCGATACATCACTCGTTCAAACTTCTTTCCCAATACATCACTCATTTACACTTCTTTCCCGATACATCACTCATTTGCAACTTCTTTCCCGATACATCACTCATTTACAACTTCTTTCCCGATACATCACTCATTTGCAACTTCTTTCCCAATACATCACTCATTTGCAACTTCTTTCCCGATACATCACTCATTTGCGTTTGGCTGAAGTTCAGACTCAAAGTCAGGTTTCCACCGAATTCTGACAGTGTCGTGTCACTCGAATGTCATCATGAGCTACGGAAAAGAACATAATAGGGGCCTGAGGTGTGTCACTTGAACGTAAAATGCATTCGACGAGGATTTAATTTGTGTACAGTGACTCAAAAAACTGACCGAAATCAGGAAAAGGAAAAAGGCCGCTCCAGCCCGGAGTCCGAGTCCAGGAACGTGACGGTCAACCAGTGCTACAACCCCGTCCGATCTGCGACCGTCTCGACGAGCTTGTGCTCAGCGCAAGCGGCAAGCCCCAAAGGTGCGCCTCACGACTTGATCATCAAGTTGATGCCTTAGTTGGGTAATCGACCCGTAGCCCGTCACTGCACGTAAGCTTGGCTCCCGTGTAGCAGGTTTTCCCTGCGTACCAGAAATGGGACACCCGCTAAATTAGATCGATACAGAGAAGATTAGCATGGTCCCTGCCGTAAGTGGATCCCTGTGGTTCGTCGGCCTTGCATTGCCGCAGGGTACCATGGATTACCATGGCGAACACGTCCAAACCGGTCCAAAAAGGCTGCTTGCAGGGATCGATCCCCTGTGAAAAGCTTGTTTTTCAGTGGCTCTGGAAGGACAGGGGTGTGGGAAGGCACCAGAATAGGTTGACACCCTCTGTGAACAGGTTCTCTGGAAGATTTCGTCATCGATCTTCTCATCGAACAACAATTTTGTCGGAAGGCACGCCGGGATCGCCGAGAAAATGGAGCGGCCTTTTTCTTCTCTTCTTTCTTCTACAGAAGTCGCCTTGTCATGCGGCCAAGACGGAGACAGTCCGGACAACACGTAGCCAAGCTGCACGAGCCGATTTCGTCCAAGGGCGCCCACCAAAGCGCCACCTACAAACGCTCCGCCGACGTGCGCCACCTACACTACGGGTCGTTCCAAAATCACTCTACAGTAGGAGTCTACTTCTCCACTGATTTTGCGGAATCTTCTACGACCGGCAGGCGGCAGCAGTAGATCTCGAGATGGCGACGCCACAGCACTGGGCGTCGCCCTTCGCGACCCGCCGACCACTGATGACAAAACCGGGTTCATCACGCTACTTAGTACGCTTGCGCAGTGGCTCGTAATAGCCTACAAAGGTTTCACAACAGTCACTGACAACTTGACAAACGTGTCACGCAGTGTGGGGGACAGCCACTGCAGCCAGTGGCAGCCACTGGTGGCTCGATGGCTCAGAATGGCTGAGATTTCGAAAAGTTTTTTTTGGTGAAAACCCTGGGGTAGGGGGGCAAAAATGCCGAAAAGACAGTGCGAGACTTAGCTACTGGGGGGGGCCAATTACAATTGAGTTCAATTGTAATATAACGATACACGGCGTGGAATTGGGGGGTCTCAGACCCCCCCCAAAAAACACTAGTGTATTACAATTGAAGTGCAGCTTGCCTGTTAGAAACACGTTGTTGTCGTGACTAAATGACACAGTCACGGTGACAGTGTGAGTACAATGCAACTCCGAGCAAAAACTGAAGGGAAAACCTTCACACAACAAGCAAAATGTAAAAAAGTATTTCCGACCCGATGCACGAGAAATCAGGGCTCGGAGTCCGAACTGCGAGCTCGAACCTTTCGCTTGTTGTGTGAAGGTTTTCCCTTCAGTTTTTGCTCGGATTTGCCTTGTACTCACTGTGTCATTTAGTCCCGACAACAACGTGTTTCTAACAGGCAAGCTGCACTTCAATTGTAATACACTAGTGTTTTTGGGGGGGGTCTGAGACCCCCCAATTCCACGCCGTGTATCGTTATATTACAATTGAACTCAATTGTAATTGGCCCCCCCCAGTAACAAGATGTCCCATCCGATGGGCCATCGCCCCCATGCCGGGCCACGGTCACGATTGGCAGTGTCTCCGGCTGGCTCCGAAGTCAACTCCGGACCTGGCACAGCAGCTCCGGAGCCACCCCCACACTGCGATTGCCGGCCCATTGCCATGTTTGTGCTTCATGATCCCCCGCACACAGCCAGCTCCAAGAATTTGGCACGAGCAACGGCATCAGCGACATCATCATGTCAAAACCTTAGGAAGCCCCGGGTTCCAAAACCTCGTTTTAAGATTTCTTCTCCGCTTTGGAGGTCTAACATGACTTTTCCAAAAAAAGCCGAAACGAAACCGGCCCTGAAACCGCCTCACTGGCTGGCTCACACTCAACGGCAGTGCGAAAGTGTCAGCCGTACAGTAACATTACAATTCAATTGTATTATACGGTTGGGATGCGCCGATTCCCCGAAAAAAAAGTTCAATTGTATTATACGGTTCAATTGTATTATACGGTTCAATAGTAATTAGCCCCCCCCAGTAGCTATTTGGCCAGCTACATGTAGCTCTTTTTAGCTATTTATCACTCATTCCACGAAAAGTGTCACAGATTTGGTGAAAACCCTGGGGTAGGGGGGAAAAAATGCCGCGACACTTAGCTAGCTATTTGGCCAGCTACATGTAGCTATTTCTAGCTATATACTCATTCCACGAAAAGTGTCACAGATTTGGGGGAAAGAGTCGATCCCATGACAGTAGAAGAGGGATCAGAGTTTTCTTGTACGGAGGCTGCTTGTGCTGCGGTAAAATTAGATGCTGCTACCGCAGGAAAACCCGTGTATCAGTCGCACCGCAACGGACTGACTGTCCGGTGCGCTCACTGTGACCCAGTAAGGCATGGATTCATGACGGCAACGACTTCAGAATGTACGTACTGTGATAGGCACACAATGATGGGCAAAACGAGTCACTGCGAGTGCTGGATCTGCTCCAGCCTGGAGTGGGCAAAAAGTTTGGATAAAGTGCTGGAATGGGCAAAAAGTTCGAAAATAGTGCTGGAATGGGCAAAAAGTTTGGAAATAGTGCTGAAATGGGCAAAAAGTCTGGAGATAGTGCTGGAATGGGCAAAAAGCTTGGAAAAGGTGCTGGAATGGGCAAAAAGTTTGGAAAAGGTGCTGGAATGGGCAAAAAGTTTGCGATAGTGCTGGAATGGGCAAAAAGTTTGGAAACGGTGCTGGAATGGGCAAAAAGTTTGCGAGAGAGCTGGAATGGGCAAAAAGTTCAAAAAGGTGCTGGAATGGGAATTGGCCCTCGAGAATGGGCACAAAGTTACCGAGAAGGGGCAAAAAGTTAAAAAGTGTTCGAGAATGGGCAAAAAGTTAGCGAGTGTTCGAGAATGGGCAAAAAGTTAAATAGTGTTCGAGAATGGGCACAAACATAAGGAAGTGTACTGTAATGGGAATTGTCCCGCACCAAATGGGCAAATCTAAGAAAACCGTGCTGTAATGGGCACTCGAAAACACCGAATGGGCAAATCTAAGGAAGACCGTGCTGTAATGGGCAAATCTAACAATGGGCACCAGCCCTCTTCTTGTGTTCGTCAACGGCAGGGTCAGGTAATTCGTACGAATTCGTATTCGTATTTTTCGTTTCGTATTTTTTCGTATTTACGAAATACGAACGAAATACGAAAGTCGTGTTTGTGATCGATTCCTGCAGCACCGCAGGAATTGATGACTTGCCTTACATACAGCACCACGAGACTTTTTCCAACTTCGATGGTGGGCCGGGCACGGCGTGTGTGGCCCTGCCAAAATTGTTGATAAAATCCGCAACGTAGCTGCCAGCATGCGATAGGTTCATTGCCATATCTCTCTCAAATCCGCAAAAATTACAGGACTTGCCGAATTTATCAAGAATCCTCAAGAGAAGTTTTTAACTTTAAAAAATGATCGCCAAACACTTCGTGTTGTGGGTGTTCCTGTTATTATTATTGCTGGTGCACACTACAAGTGCCATGCCTACGGGAGGTGCAGCACGAGAAGGGACGCAGCATCAGAAGGCAGCCAGGGTGAGACGTCGTCAGCAGGAAACTGCAGACCCTGACCAGGCGAGAAGGAAAAAACGCCGCCTTCCAAGTGAAGAGTCGAGTAGTACAGCGTCAGACACAGAGTCAGAGTCACAGGAGGCTGAGCCTGAGGAGCGAAGGTGCCTATGCGGAGAGCTGTTAGTGGTACTCGCCCTTGAGAAATTGAAGACGCAAAGGGGACGGGACTGGAGGTTGTGGGAGTGTGATGCATGTGGCGGAGTCGATGGTGCTCGTTTTTCGTGTCCGAAAATCAAGGGTCACTGCGGCATGGACATCTGTGAAACCTGCCACAAGACAAACAACAGCTTCGCTGGGTTCGTTAACGAAGTCCGTACCAATCTGCTCGCAAAAGTTCGCAATCAGAAACGCGCCCTCGTTGCTCGCATGAGGGACCTGCAACGTCACTTGACAGAGCTTGAAGCAGCAGCCGGAAAGAGTGAGGATCAGACCCAGTCAACGGATCAAGCTTCGCATCGTCCCGAAGTACCTGAACTGGCTGAAGGTGCACAGTTGAGCGAAAACGCCGCGAGTAATGACAACACTCGAGAAAGTACTGCGGCCGCGGCGGGTTCGGCCTCTGTTGCCACCGTTGTGTCTAAGCCACTCCCTGCGATTGTAGAGTATGTGACTGAGTACTCCTCCAAAATAGCCAGCGGAGTGGGACGCGGCTATTTATGCGGGCCCGTTTGCACAAAGACCAACGGGAACAAGGTCGTAAAATGCAATATCTGCCAGAAGGAAATCGGGAAGACAAGCATTCAGCGGCATTGGGAGGGACAACACGGCCCTAAGTCTCCTCGAAGAGCGCGTGCGTCTGGTGCAGTCTCTTCCGCTGCTGTGGCTCCTTGGAACGAAATGTCGTTCACTCGTCGACTTGCACTTCTCGTCTCTGAGTATGGCCTGCCGAACTCGATCATGGATACCCCACTGTTCCGATCGATACTGAACCCGACTGGCCTTGCCAAGCAGCGCTTCTGGACAAAAGAGCTTGTCCGGGAAACCAGAGATTTTGCTGCTGAGACAGAAGAAATGTTCTTTGCGGTGAATCGGGGTGCAGACGTCTTCCTGCTCATCGATGGTGCCACTGTTCGTGGAAGAACTTTCTTGGGATTTGCTGTGAGCCATAGCTGTCAGCCACAAGGTAGCCACTAGTGGCTAATTGGGAGCCACAAAGTAGCCACAAACCTTGTGGCTACCTTTGTGGCTAATTATGCAAAATTTGGATACCCAGGAAAACCACGTGAAACTAGTTTTTTTGGCCAGAAAATGCATCTAAAACACAATTTCTGATGATTTTGACAGGTTTTTGGGCCCGAATTTGGGTAAGCTGCTTCGCCCTGGCCTCGTATCCTCATCCGCGAGTCAGCGGCAACGTTGGCAACTCTATCAGTAACTTCGTACAACACTGCAAGTAATTCAAGGCTTGAAAAGTTCAGAAAACATCAACAAGCTGCTGCATCTTGCCAACACGGTCGCAGCACCAATGCTAATGCCATTGTTCTGGTACATTTTGAGTCAGAGAGTGCACCGGAGGAAGACGAACCCGTCGAAAGCGATGTTGATATTTCAGACCGCAGAGTCAGTACGAAGCTGCCAATGCTTCTGTTGCCAAGTTTTGGAGCAGGCAAGGAATCAATTTAGTTCAAAGGGTCGCTTGTCCGCAAACCCGTTTCAGTTGCGGGGTGCATAGTCTCCAACTTTTCCTGCTAAAGGACCCAAACCACGCCGGTGACAGCCGTACTAGTAACGGCGATGCACTGATATTCTAAGATACCCAAGGTTAAACAGGACAGCAACGACCCAGCAAACGGAGCATTTCACAATTACGACAGCTCTTCTACTCGGTGTGCAAGCTACCCCGTCACCAGCGAGTTTGCTTGCTTGCTTGCAAAGTGCACAGAGCTCGCAACTTCACACGACAGCAGGCATAGTTACTATGATAGTACAGCAGGAGCACACTGACAGTGTGACTGACTCCCTGTAACAGCTGTCACTGAGTGGCACTGTTACACTTGTTGCAATCAGCGTCCGAAAGAGTTCAAGGAGGAGCCAAAGATCCGAGAAAAGTAGCGGGGGCAATCTCTCACACGTCTTGGAAATTCCTCGCAGGCTCCTGTAGCACAGGCCCAGCCAAGGCACAAGGGAAAGTTGAAAGTGACTGACTTGCGACAATACCAGTCCAGCAGGGCAGCACGGGCCGCAGGCCCGCGGCAGGGAGCTCAAGCTCAGTCACCATCCGCCAGCTCCTGACTATTATCAGACGGCTGCCACGTTTTCTTTGCAGCTTTCTGGCAGCATTCAAATCTGTTTGGCTGCGGCGGTACTTGCCGCTCTCTCCCACTCCTCCTCTGGGGTCATTCAAGAGGCTCGGAGAGCGCCGGTCGCTGGTTGAGAGGCCCTCTCAGAGGGTTTCAGGACAGAAATGGTAAGCGCTTTGCAAGTAGAATGGGTCTGTCACTCTCGCCAACCTGAATTATGCATGATTCTGTGTGCATAATGCCTACTACTACTTTAGTAGCAGTAGCGGTTTAGTAAACCGTTTACCAATGGTACCCCAGGGTGCGCAACCAGGATGCCGAGCCCAGGGTGTAGCAACTAACCCGTATTCTGGCCCAAAACCCTGTCAAAATCGTCAGAAAACGTGTTTCAGATGCATTTTCTGGCCGAAAAAGTTAGTTCCACGCGGTTTTCCGTGATACCAAAATTTTGCATAATTAGCCACAAAGGTAGCCACAAGGTTTGTGGCTACTTTGTGGCTAAATGGGGCCACAATGTGGCAACCTTGTGGCTGACAGCTATGTGTGAGCAACGGTGCCTCAACTTTCTTTCTTAAAAACGTTGAAATAGCATCAGCGAACGCTCAGACTATTTGTTCCGAGCTGGATCATACGATCGCACTGCTTCGCGATCGCGGAAGTCTCAATGTGTTCGCTATTGTGGCGGACAACGCATCTGCTATGTTGAGAGCAATGAAGGACCTCATCAGTGATGCAGAAGCATTCGGGGTTTCCCTGTCACCCGTTTCCTTCGAGTTTGAAATTCGCGGATTGGGAATTGACTTCACTGATGAGGTCCAGAATGAGCAGAAAGCCCGACAGTGGAATATGCTGTGCCGGTTCTTGCGCCCATTCGTTAGCCGGAGACTTCGCGATCAAAGCACCCTTGAACAAACTCTTGTTCAACTGAAAGTCGTGTACAACGAGTTCAGAAACCGAGCCCGAGGCCCGAGCGGGGAAGTTATCAAACACGGGTACAAGTTTTTTTGGAGAAATCATGCCCTTGCTACAGCAGAAGAGAGTGAACTGCTAACTCTCTTCGCTTGCACTTTGGGCAAAGCGACAGCTAGCGAAGCTTCTGTAGAACGACACTTCAAGAAGTTGTCGGTCCTTTTAAACAAAAAGAGATCCACACTCTCCACTGAAAATTTAAACGCTTCCATGAGTGTTGCCCTGAATCATAGGCTGCTGCATGAAGACCTGTATCGCGACACAGGGAAAAAAGCCAAGGCTGAACGCCGTGCGGAGCGTGCTGCACAGGCACTGGAAGCTGCCGTGCCCCAACCAGAAAGCCCCCGAGAGCCCAGCGAGGAAGCAGCTCATGAAAGCCTGGATGTTGAGGCCTCGCAAGCACAAGTACCAGAGATAGGAAATTTGAGTTTTCAGCCTCTCCCCCTCCAGTTCGCGGATTTTGAGGACAAAGACTCTGTTCAGTAATCTAGAATCTAGACTGCTGTAGACGGGGTCGACCTCGCCTTTCAAGGAATCTGAAGTCTCCACGTTTTCTCCTTTTTTTTGCGTTTGAAATCCATTCCAACATTGTCTGTGTTGGCAAACCGTTTCGTTATCAACATTTTCTCTCACATGCGGTGAACCTGAATAATCATGTTGGTTTCCCCTTCGAGAACGCACAGCCTGAGCCTGTCTGCCACATTCTAGCCACATGACATTGACACTGCTGACGTATGTCAGCATCAGTTGGGCATGCACATCAGTTCGGTGCTTGCAAGCTGTGAGATGCCCCCGAAGAGGCCTTCGGCTGCGAATCGGCGAGTCATGGATTTGTACGGAAACACAACATTTCGTATTTCGTTCGTATTTCGTAGATACGAAAAAATACGAAACGAAAAATACGAATACGAATTCGTACGAATTACCTGACCCTGTCAACGGGAATTAGCCCCACAGTCGGGTAGGTCGTCAAAAACCCCAAGTGGCGGAATTGATAATTTTACGTGGAAACGTAAAAAGGGCTCAGCAGAGAATCGAACTCTGGACCTCTCGCACCCGGAGCGAGAATCATGCCACTAGACCACTGAGCCTCTGCCAAAAAAAATTTTTTTTTTTGGAGCGCGGGACACTGTACTTGCCATGTTGGTACAGCGGGGCTGCCGGTATCCGGTTGCTTCCGGAGCGGTAGTCCACAGAAATGCTTCTTCAGCACACTGTGAACGCCTGTCTCACAGCGACACGGGACTGGCCTGCGCGTGACTGCTAACAGGTCCGACCCGGTAAAAAAACCCGCGATGCAGTGACTCTACCCCCTGCATCAGGGTGGATCCGCTTCGTCCGGTCGCGCCCCACCAGATGCAATGACGATCCTTGCCACCCCTCGGGCTATAGAAAAGCTCAAGCGGTGGAAGAGGTCCTGGCAGGCGGCCGAAACGGTCCGGTCTTCACGGAGGGCGTTGGCGCGGGCAATGTGCCGCAGCTCCGTGATTGCTCCTGGGCACCAGGCCCCGAACGTGTCTACAACTAGCGGCACCGCCTTCCATTCCCGCGGGTCTGGCTCATTGGCAATGATTGCGTTGTAGACACGCTCCTTGACGGCCACAGCGTACGCGGCTGCTGCGCCCCCTGGCTCCGCCGCCGCCCGGGCTGCGTAGTGCGGCTGCGAGAGTTGTAGGGGGTACGTGACAGCGACGTCAAGTAGGACGGTGGTGCCATCCCGGACGTAGCTGATGTCCGGGCGCTTGCGCCGCGCGTTAGCGAACACGGCTCGCTCGATGGAAGGACCGAGCAGTCCTCGTCGAGCGAAGTCGGCGACGATGTCACGCAGCGCGTTGTGAAGGCGCGTTCGGCGGCCGCTGCCGAAACACGTCTGGGCGTGCGATCCGTTGACGTCGGTCGCACCGTGCCCGCAAAGGCGGCACTCCCCCGGCGCGGCCGCAATTGGAAGCCCCAACCGAAGCCGGACTGCCACCGCCAGCTCGGCCGGAGACAACCACATTGTGGTATCCGCCTCAGGGTTGCCGTACAACCACGCCGAAGCGTGCTTGCCGGAGCCGCTTTGGATCCGCGCCCGGATCCGGTCTTGAGCCCGGGTCAGGGCCTGACCCTGCAGTTGGCCGGAGTGGCCGAGCTCCTCCGTCAGCGACTCGAGAAGGTTCTTCCTCTTCTCGGTGGCCAAGGCGGACGACCATGCCTTCTGTCCTCGCCCCTCGTACTCGGCTCGTGCCTGCATGACGTCCTGGATCTTCTCCAGGACGGATTCATAGGTTGCAAGGCGCGGGTCGACGAGGGACGCTTGGACGGTGTCGTCCTGCTGCCACGTGAGGTGTGGCAGCAGGGCCGGGGCCACGAGGGCGGGGAGATGCGGCCCCCCGTCCAGCGCCGCGGCGATGTGGGCAATCCCGCTCACGTCCGCACAGCTGTGGAGGCCGAGGCCGCCCATCCTGACGGGGAGTGACGCCTGTGTCCACGACGCGTCATCGGTTTCGATCCCGGTGATCGTCGCGAGACAGGACTGGGTGACGCGGTCGATGCCCGCGTAGTCGAAGACGGGCCCTGTCGCGCGCATGAGGTGCACCACTCCAACGAAGCCGGCACAGAACTTCGTCAGCGTGAGCGCCACGTGCGCGTCAGGTAGGGACGCGATCACCCTCAGCTTCCTCTCGGCGCCCTGTGCCACCCGCTCAACGAACGCGCGGATCTTCTCCGGCGATCCGCACGGCACACCCAGGTGCTCGATCTCGTCGAGGGAGCACGTCTCGATGCCGTCTAGGCCCGCCGGTACCTCGGCACCCGGGGCAATCGCCAGTCTGCACTTGCCCCTATTGAGGCTCAGACCGACTGCTGCGGCTCGCCGCTCGAACTCGCACAGCCATCGCGCGATCGAGTCGAGTTCCCCGCCCGTTACCCCGTCGTCGAGGTAGAACGTCAGGAGCTCGAGGCTGGCCCGGCTCAGCGCTGAGTGGTTGGGCGCGGCCTCCGGCTGCTCCTGAGGTGCCGGCTCCTGTGCTACTGGCCCGGCGCCCTCCGGATCCTCGGGGGCGCCTCGCGGTATCTGGGCCACCGGCGCCGGCGGAATCGGGCCCGGGAGCGCGAGGGCCGGCTCTCCGGGCTCCGCCGGGCCCCCGTGGGCTGGGTCCTCGGGTGGCGGTTGCGCTGGCCCCGGCTCGTGCGGTGGCGGTGGCCCCTGCTCAGGAGGGCCCTCTCCGCCTTCCACGGCTCCTGCGGGGTCCGCGGGCTCCTCCGGCCGCGGAGCCTGAGCGCCCGCCCCCGGGGCCTCTTCCGGCGCCGGCTGGACTGCCGGGCCGACCTGTGGCGCTGCCGCAGCCTCGGCCGGCGGCGGCGGCGGCGCGATGACGTCCTGCAGCGCCAGGCTGAAGAGGAGAGGCCCCAAGGGGTCCCCCTGTTGCACCCCACGCTCGGAAGTGAGCGTTTGGTCTCCAACTTGCAGTATGGAGTGCTTCCCGTATGCCGCCATGGTGTACGCCAAGACCTGGGGGGCATGCCTGCTGGCGCTTTGAATGATCGCCTCCCTCTGCAGGGAGTTGAATGCGTTCGCCAGGTCGATCTGGAGGATGCCCTTGCCCGCCCCGCCTTCCCTGCGGTACATGGCCGCCACCCTACGGACGGCGAGAATTCCCGCGTCCGCTCCGGCCTTCACCCCGACACCGACCTGCCCGCTTCGCAGGAGCACGCTTTGCCCGAGCTCCTTTACCACCCGGTCGGACGCGAGGACCTTTCCGGCCACCCTCCGCAGAATCTCGCCGCAGGCGATGGGTCGGATGCCGCCCCCTCTTTTCACCAGTGGGACCAGCTTGGCCCCGTAGAGGTATGGCCTGGCCGCCGCCGAAACCCTCCCGGACGAGAGGGCCCATACCGCGTCTGCCACAGCCTCCTTGAAGGAGCCGGAGCTGTCCCAGAGGTCCAGCAGGTGCTGCGCAGAGAGCCCGGAGGGGCCGGCCGCCGTGCCCTTCGGCATCTTCTTCAGCAGTCTCCGAACCGCACTCGGCGAGGGCCGTGCCACGTTCAGGCCCTGCATCGCCGGGTCGCCTTGCCACTCCTCGGCAGCCGGGTGGAGGGCCCTGAGCTGCGCCATGGTGGCCTCGTCTGGCGGGGCCGTCTGCGCTGCCGAAAGCGCCGACACCGCCCGCGAGTAACACCGGTCCCGCGCCCGCTTGATGACCTGGCGCACGGTGGGGGCGTCCAGGTCATCCACTGACCTGACCGCCGTCTGGAGCTCGACCCTGTGGTCGTTGTCCTCGACCGGGTAGGCACGCCGGCGCGCGCGACCTTGAGCCTTCCCAGCCGTGATGGCCAAGGCCTCCGACCAGAGCGTCCCGAACAGGCCGTCCCTCCAGAGTCTGACCCGGCGGCGGAGGGCCTCTGTCACCGCTCTTTTTTTTTTTTTTGTTGACACCCGACACGGCGGGAAACGGCTTTACTGGGCCGTGTTACTGTCAAGTAACATGCCACGCAGGTTAGACACTGTGTGCTGCACAAGGCACAGGCTAGTTTGTTGGGGGCTAGGTTGCTTGCTAGGCTAGGGTGGGGTGATTTCCTTGTCTCTTGTTTCATTGTGTAACTTTTTAACGTTAACCCAGGGTTACAGTGGGTCGCTTCGTGCTGTACCCGAACTCACTGGGTTTGTCTTGTATGTTTTTTTGTTTGATGTAGGTGCAACAGTTGGTGGTGCCTTGGTAGCCAGTGCACAGTTTATGGAACACTTTTATGGAACACTTTTGCTGTTGTCGGTGCATTTGTAGTTTGTGCTTCAGTTTATATTCTTGCTGCCTTTGGAGGCGCAGCAGTTTGCGGTGCTTGGTAGCAAATACAACAGTCGTTTTTTGCAGAGCTGAGTTCGACGGCGTTTGTTTGTGCACACGCTGGCTTTGGCCGAGGCGACAATGTGGAAGCTCAAGGACACGCACACGGCAGCTGCGAGTTCATCGGCGTTGTCTGGCAGCACTTCTTGAAGGCCGTGGGTTGTAGGTGATGTTACGTTGACGTCTTGAAGCTGCACGTTGCGTGGTGTCGTTGGGTTCGATAACAGTGGAGTTGAACGATGCGGCGTCGTCAGGCCCAGTCGTTAGAGCCGTCACTGCTGATGGCGTCTGTGTAGCAGATCCCACCAGCCGCCACCGACTCCAAGTCGGGCGTGGGAGACCTGCTGGTGCGGAGAGGCGGGCCGTCGTCGTGCAAATTGCGGTATGGCTCGCTGGCTTCCGAGTCCACTGGTTCACGGCTGAGGCTTACCGGCTGTCTGCTAGCCGGAGTGCTCTGTGGGGCACTAATCTGCGAGGTGACAGTCTGTGAGCTCCACACAGACCTTCCGTCACAGATTGAGCCGGAAGGGGTCAGCGCCTCCCCACAATCTGGTCTCACGTTAACGAACCGAGGGATTAAACCCGCATCCTGCAAGTACTCGAGGGCGAGCTCGGGAAACTTGAAAAGGACGTGCCACAGCTTGTCGGCATTGGTAGCTCCGGGCGGCAGGCGTGACGCGGCCTCGGGCCCCTTGCCGACCAGAGCCTTCGACCACATGCTCCTGCGGTGTGGCTGGCTAGCCGCATCGTCGCATTCAACGAGCAGGTGTTCGAGCACGTTCGGGCGGTGCTTGCCGCACAGTGCACAGCTGCGATAGGCACGCCGCCTTTCCTGCTTGTCGAGATCGGCGTAGTCCGGGGCGTACATGGTCATCACTAGCGGGTGGTGACCAGTCCTGAACTGCCGGATCACCCGCTCAGCGCGCGTCGTGAGGTGAGCTGGGCGCTTGATGTTCCGCCCATCCACGATCCGGGCGTAGGGCAGTGTGATGCGGTGTTTGGTCGCCCTTTCAAACGCCGCTCGCGCCATGGCCTCGGTGGACACGGCGGACAGGTACGCCTTGTAGCGCGCCACCGCATCCTCCGCCGCGATCGGACACTCCCTTGTGGGGTTACCCCGGCACCGCGACAGCTCTCTGTGGTGTTGGAGAGTGGCGTGCCTCGCCAGTCCGTCGGTCACCTCGTTTCCGCGCAGGCCACAGTGTCCGTACACAAACTGGAGCGTTGCTGTGTATCCTAACCGTGTGAGGGTACGGAGCATGGTCCAGATGTGTACCATGAGGGGTTGCTTCTGCGTCTGTGGGCCGCTCGCCAAACGTTGCAATAGCGACTGCGAGTCTGACAGCAGTAAGACCGTTCGGGGCGCGGTGGTGGGCGTGAGGAGCCTAAGGAGGGCCCTGAGGGCCGCGGCCAATGCGAGCGTCTCCGCCTTGAGGCTGGAGGGAAAGCGTCCAGCGGCGTGTGAGAGGGTGGTCGAACGGACGGCGTCTCGCTGGCGGATCTCGAAGCCATGGTCGTTTGCAAGGGAGATCGTGGGCGCGCACTCAATCAAGGCTGCAGCTCCGCCCCAGGTCCAGGTGTCTACGCATTTCATGGACCATGGCCATATGTTGCGTTCTGCTTGAGAACCGGGCTGTGGAGGCGGCGGCTGTACCCTGCGTACGGATCCATCGGTCCACACCGTACAGTCCGGGGCTGGGAGCTTACGCAGTTGGCTCTCGACAGAACGTTTCTTCTCGGAAGGTGCTGCTGCCTTTTTTCCGCCGGGCAGGGAGGGGTTGATGTCTACCGCCGGACGTGGGTGCCAAGGGGCGAAGGGGTTGTGCACCCAGAGTTCCCTCGGCAGGTTGCGGGTGCCGGCTTTCAGCGTCAGCTCTGTGTATCGTCGACTCAGTGTGGACGGCAGTCTGAAGACGTCCGGCCAGAGGTGCTTGCGGGGCAACATTCTCTCCCAGAGG
The DNA here is from genome assembly GCA_030068145.1 of Diplonema papillatum. Taxonomy (NCBI): domain Eukaryota; phylum Euglenozoa; class Diplonemea; order Diplonemida; family Diplonemidae; genus Diplonema; species Diplonema papillatum. The sequence continues at coordinate 33,128 of JAPJBO010001103.1, read as the reverse complement.
CTGCCGAGTCTGACGTCCACGTACACCTCCAGCGGCGGAATACCTGACTCCCGGGTCGCCACAAAGTCAGAAACGCCTTTGCGGCATCCCAGGATGTGCGCAAGCGAGCTCGTGTGGAGTCGCTCAAAGGATCTGAGGTAGGCGCGCGACGATTTGAGCAAGTAGGGCCCGTAGACCGACAAACAGTACGTCACAGAGGGGATCACGTAGGTTAGGTACAGGCTGCGCAGCGTAGCGGTGCTGCACCCCCACGCTTTCCCCGACAGGTGGCGCAGGAGGTTCCCTCTCTGTGCCATGCGCTTTATGGCCCTCTCAGCGTGTGCGTGAAAAGACAGCTCGTCATCGATGATGAGGCCGAGTAACTTCGTCTGTTTCACCCAGCGGACAGGCTCCGTGAGATCAAGGACGACCCACTGGTTGCGCACTTCCCCATGTATGGCATGTATGTCATCGTTGGAGAAACCAGAGTGGCCGTTAACCGCTTCCACCCGCTTGCCCTCATGTACTCTGTATTGCGCTTCATTTGCCACAAAAGTATGGCTGTAGCGTCTTATCCAGGCTGGGAGTTGGGATCCAGGAATGCGAATGGACGACCTAGCATTGCGGAAACGCAACCGTGGGGGTACCGTACCCTTGCCCGGTGGACAGATGAGCACGGCCTCTGTCTTGTGATGCGCCAGTTTCATCCGGGCGCCAGCAACCCATTTCTCGACTGCGTCCACCACCATCTGTGCCTTCACTTCGAGTTCGGCAACCGTCAAGGCCGAGACGACAACCCCCACGTCATCTGCAAACAGTGACGGGGTCAGGTAGTTTGGTCCGGCCTTTGTGTTTCCAAGCGCACTGCTGATTTCCTCAAGCTTTACGCCCAGCCCGTCGATGCAAAACAGGAAGAGGATGGGGCCGAGGACTGTGCCCTGGGGAACGCCGCGGCTCAACGAGACTTTCTTCCCTACTTTCCCGTCGACCTTGTACGCAGCCGTCCGTCCTCGCAGGAAGGCACGAATCCAACGGGTGAAGCGAGGGGGCACGCCACGTTTCTCCATGACTGCTAGCAGGTAGTCATGGTCGACCGTGTCAAATGCATTTGCTAAGTCAAATGACAATAGACACGAGTAGTACCCGTTGCTGCGTGCCAGGTCCATTGCGGTTACCATGCTTAGGACCTGTTCTTCAGTGCCCCTACCTTTACGAAAGCCACCCTGCGAGTCGCAGAAAGGGCGTACATGGGGGAACTTGGGGCTCTCAGTGATAAAGGACAGGCGGTTCTTAATCATGACCTCCATCAGTTTGGAAATCACGCTCGTCAGGGAAATCGGCCTGTAACCCTCAGGGCGGCTATGGTCCTTGTCTGGCTTTGGGACAGGAATGACATGGGCATCTCTCCAGCTCTGGGGTACCGCTGCCGTAGTCCACGAGATGTTGTACATCTCTAGGAGCAGTCCCTTCGTGGCGTCGCCAATATGGGACAGCAAGGACGAGCAGATGCCGTCAGGGTCAAGTGACGTGGTGTCACGGAGTTCTGCGATCGCTCTGTCCAGCTCACCTTCTGTGAAGGGGATTACCGCTTCCTCGAAGTCTCCGCTCGGATGTATGTAAGCAGGCCTTACTGCCCTTGGGCCTTCCCGGCGGCATAACGTTGCGAGGTGGTCACCGAAGATGTCTGCCTTTTCCGCGGCGTCCACCACGTAAACGTTGCCAACCCGGATCGGCGGGACGGAGTATCGTTGCGATCGCCCGTCAATCCTGCGTATCTGGCGGTACAGGAGGCCCAGGTCGGTAAACGCGTTGATGTTCGCAACTATACCGCCCCAGTAGCCAGCCTTTGCCTTCGTCGCCTCTGTTGAGAAAGTGGTTTTCGCCTTCTCGTAGGCGTTTGCCTTCTCCCTATCCAGGGGGTCGGCCGAGGCCGCCGCATGCAAAGCTGCCTTTTCCGTCTCCAGACGGCTCAGTTCAGGGGTCCACCAGGCTCTGTGCACGCGCTCCGACGAGGACGTAGGGACAAACTTTCGCAGGCCATCTTGCAGGAGTGACGTGACCTTCCCCATGATGTCATGTCGCCCATATCGACCCGCAAGAAGCTTCTCGCTTTGCTCGTCCAGATACGCCTTCATTTTTCCCCAGTCGGCTTTTTTCCAGGAGTAGCCTTTCTGGAGTTTGGCCCTAGCTTGCCGGTAGCCTCTTGGCAGCTCAAAGTAAACCGGCCTGTGGTCGGAGCCCCAGGGCTCTAGGACTTTCCAGCACGTCACAAAGTCAGGGGTCTCAGACGCTACGACGATATCGGGGGAGGAGGGCCTTGCATGCTTCCTGTGGCACATAGTCGGCGAGGCAGGGTCATTCCATGTTCTGGCCGAGTTACGAAGTAGCCAGTCGCGTAGGACTACTCCCCCAGGGTTGCCAACCCCCTGCGACCAGTCAGCGTGGTGGACATTTAGGTCGCCGGCAATTACCACCCCATCATCCATCGGGAAGGGCCGCATGTTTAACTTCCCCGACTCAGAGGCAGTTGGCTGGGGGGGCCTGTATACGTTGTAGACTCGGATTGGGGGGAGGCCCGCCCGCTCGACAGCAACGGCAATGCTTTCCATTGCTCCATCACCACCGAAGGGGCCCACGGGGATCTGTGTGGCCGCTAGGTCCGACTTCACGAACGTCAGGACTCCACCATGGCCCCCACCCCCTGGCCTGTCACGTCTGTGCGCACGGTAACCGGGGAGCACCGGAGGCAGCGATTTGTCGCTCAGCCATGTTTCCTGCAAGAGGAGTATGTCTGGCTGGTGTCTGGCGACCAATCGGCTGATCTCGTCCTGCGAGTTTGGCGGGTATTCCCTTGCCTTGAATGATCTGCAGTTGAAGCTGATTACTCGCAGCGTCGACTCCGGACTGTGAAGGCCTGTCTTCTCCCGTCTCACGCCGTTTTGTTTCCCGAGTGGCGGGCCTCGTTTTCCGCGTAGGCTGCGCTGCTCGGTGCCGACCCGCGCGTTTTTCGGACCGAGCGGGCCTGCTGTAGGACTACCTTCGTCCCTAAGAACGAAAGGAATGGGGCATGTTCCTTCCCTTACCTGTGTGCGGCGAGGCTCTAGAGCCGCCGGGGAGCCTGCCGGTAGGCGTGCTGGGGGCCCCCCTACCACACGGGTGTGGCGATTCGCAGCGCCTCGGCGTTGGGGTCTGCGCTCTCACTGACGAGTATGGCTGGAACTTCTGGCGCTGAATCACGGCCGTTTCCGACTCGTCGCATTTGTTTCCCGGTTTACACATCTCTCCGTCACCCACTGCCTGTTTCTCCACAACCTGCGAGGATACAGACTGCTCGGTCGCAGCGACAGGTACGTGCGGCTCCCGCACTATGCCTTGGGGGCAGTGTGTCGCGTCCAACGTGCAGACCGCCTGCTGTTCGTCCCGGTTTTCACTACAGTGGTTTGTCGGCTGGTACGAGGGGCCCGGGGGGGCCTCGGTGGCTTGCGCTACGTGGGTCATAGTTCGAGGGTCGTCGATACTCGTTCCAGGACAGACTGGTGGTCCCCGAGGCCGGCAAGCAGCTGAGTCCCTCTCCCTTCGTGGCGCTGACTCCGCGTCGCTTGGGGGGGTTTCCCCCCGGCGCCCTTCCCTGACGTTCTCATCTGAGTTTCGTCGCCGACGACGAGGTACTACTTCGCCCCGGACCACGGATGCGGAGCGCCTGTCCAGGTTACTAGCCGATATTCCAACCTCAGCACGTTGGCCTTCCACACTGCGTGAAGCATCCGTTCGTAAGGTCCCGAGCACCGACTGTTTGCCACACTTCGCTGCGTTCTCCGGCGGGGATTGCGGATTTTGGCGTTCCGTCGTCTCCGGGCTTGGCGGGTGCGATTGGGGGTTGACCACATTTGTCTGCTGCTGTGCCGGCGCTGCCGCAGCTTGACTGAGTTCCTGCTTCAGTGCGTGGTTTTCTGCCCGCAACCGAGCCACCTCAGGTTGTTCGTTTGTAGGTGGTTGGGGCCTGTGTTGTCTGAGGCTGGCGATTTCTGCTCGGAGTAGGTTTAGTTCGTCCGAGGGCTGGCAGGTTTTTTGTCTTAGGGCTTGCACCTCCGCCCTCAGCAGTTGTACCGCAGTGTCAGGTTGGAGGGAGGCAGAGTGAGTGAGGACAGCCTGCAGTGTGGCCTCAAGGCTGGCCATCCTTGCACCCAGGTCACTAGGTGGTGTCGGGACCGGCGGACAAGTGGGGACCGACTCCGTCTTTGCAGCCACGTTTGCTTCGTCCGTCGATTCGTCATCGACCCTTTTTCCTCCAAACAGGGGTTGTCCGTCATCGACTTCCATATCGGGCTGCTCCTGTGACCCCGGGTACTCGCCCGCCACCTTCCACATGAGCTCAGCCTCTTGGCCCCTTGGGAATCTTTCTTGGAACTCTCTGCGGGTTAGGAGAGTCTTGGAGATAGGGTCTTTCCTCTTTCCTCCTGCTGCGTTCACCGAACGGTATTCCTTGGAGAGGGAGGGCCCGGGTGTGTGCTTTTCCGGGGGGGTCGGGTCATCCTCAATCCTGCGGATCCTTAGGTTTACCCCCGTCCTCGTCGTGTACGTGTCCTTACCAGGTAACCATTCTGAGAGCACAACCCAGCTAACCAGGCGTCGCGGCCCAGTCCTTTTGTAAAGCGGGGTGACTATCCATCCGAGTGCCTGCAAGTTGGAACGCAGCGTTGCGGCGTTTGTACCACACGGGATACCTTGCACAAGGAATGTCCCTTGTTCTGGTGGTAGCAGTCCCTGCGAGGCTAGCTCGTGTCTGACCGCTGCGTATGAGCCGTTTCCAACTCGTAGCCCGTACCCTCTTCCAATCTCTTCTAGTCCACGATGGGCATCCCCGGCCAGTGTTGCTATCTGCCTTGCGCGTTCCAGGGTACAGGTGCCCAGCTGAATCACCTTGAGGGGCATTGGCGACATCGGTGACAGAAAGACCCCATCTGCGCCGCTACAGCGGAGGAGGGATTCTGAGTCTTCCTCTGGCACTGTGACACACACCTCACATCTGCCGTCCCATACCCGTGCACCCCAGGCGTCTGTCACTTTTTCAGTCGGGTATCTGCAGTCAAGCAGGCGCTGTGATAGTTTCACAGGGTTTAACGCCGCGATCTCTGCTACCACGTCAGTTTCCAGGTACGCTGAGACTCTCAGCGGGAGCAGCGGCGTTTCCCAGCCAGGGTACAGTTTTAGTTTCTCCCGGTCCCCCGTCAGACCGTCATCGCGGACCACTTGTACACGGACCTTAGACGAGGTGGAGCGGCTCCCTGTTTCTGCACTGCTCCTGCTTTCGTTGCGGTGTGGGACAGCCTGAGTCCTCGAGCATACGCTAGCGCCCCTCCCACCCTCAGTTCCATGTCCACGGCCCCCCCGGTGACGGCCGCCGCCCAGCACATAAGGCAGCACGCTGAGGGACGGGGAGAATCCAGCAGCGAAACCAATCTCCCGTAATGGCACTTTGAGGGGCAGCGGTGTGCCACGACCACTCACAACCCTAACGTCGGGGCAGGGGATCAGTCCCAGTTCCGAGAGCACATCGCCGAGGCAGTCGTCGATTTTCGCCGTCACACAGCGTCTTCTTCCGTCGATCCCAGTTACCAAAAAGGTGGTGACAGGCCGGCGGGGGGCTGGGCTGTGTTCAGCTATGGTTGTTGCTGGGACGACAGGAGGGAGAGCTGGGGACTCGGTTTCCGCAGTCCGTGGTGAGGCGGTCGTGGGTGTGGCCGCACACACACGTTGTGGGGGGTTTACACAGGATGTCGCAACCGGGGGCGCGCCGGGGGGTGGCTGTACCGTCGGATGCTGCGCCGGGGAATGCCATGTACGACCAGTGGCGAGGGTGGTTTCTCCACGTGACCATTTGTCAAGCAGGCACCACCGAACAGAACCACAACTGCAGCCCCTGGCGCAGATCCCCCACAACTGGAGAAACCTGCACCAATTTGAGAAGTGCCAGCCACACCTCCAGGCCGGGGGCAGAGCATGGAAGATCCGGGTATGACGCGCCAGGTTTGATGATCGGCGTCGTTCTGCTGACCTCTGCAGTCTACGTTGTCTTGCCGTCTGGCTCCGCAGTACAGAGCGAGGGGGCTGCGGTAGCCGTGGCAGGCAAGGCGTGCCTACGACGTTGGTCAGATCATAGCGGGCCAGGGGTGACCATGCCGTGTCTGCTGCCGTGACCGAGGACGGGCGGGCACGGAGACCGCACTCCACATGGGTGGTGTACTGCTCCCGGTGCGTGTCCGTGTCCGGCGTAGTATCCATTGCCACCTTTCCGTTGTCGTCGTTGAAGCTGTAGGCGGCGTCTCCAACGTGCACGATCATGTCCGCTACGTCCACCTCCGACACGGTCTTCTTCGCTTCGAACAGCGTGCGGTCCGGGTGCGGCGACACCCACGTGGCGTTGCCGTCGGCGACCTCAGCGACCTTTGGTACCTGCGCGTACTGCGATGCGTCGGCGCCGGTCTGGAGCCAGGTGATGTTGTGGGCACCGGTATCGGTGGTGGTGCCGGTGAAGGTGAGCTCCGTGACCGTCGGCGTGAAAAGGTAGCCCGACGGCTCGAATATGACGGAGTCCGCGGCCCGCACCGTGAGCGCCAGGCTCGTCGGCGGCGCGCTTTCGATCGACATCGTCTGCGGCATCGACGTCGCGAGAACGTACATGGACGGGTACTCCGGCGTAGACGGCGTCTTGACCCTAATCAGCCGCTTGATGAGGATGTCCTGCGGCTCTGGAAACTCGTAGTGGTGGAAATCAGTCCCGGAGAATAGGTACGTGGCTTGGAGCGTGAGCGTCGCACCCTTCGGACACCGACCGGACAGAGAGTACGACCGCGTTTCAGGTGCAGGAGGCGAGGTGTCGGTAGACCCGGCTCCGGTCCAGAACAGTGCTTCATCGGTGAGAGTGAGGGATTTGCCGACGAACGTCACGGTTACGTCGTGCACCGGCATCGCGATCGGCCGGATGGAATACGGACGTACTTGGTTCTCGAACTGCGCAGAGTAGTTGTTCGGCAGGTAAGTGGATGGGATCAGGTCGTTGCGGCAGTCCCCCGCGTCCCACCAGCACATCTCGTCCCACAGCCAACTCTCGTGGGCGCAGTCCGGGTTGCGACCCGTGACGTCAAGGTAGATCGGGTCCAAAGGCGCGAAGTCTCTTCTGTTCGATCCGTCAAACTCGAAGCTGAGCAGCCTATGCGTGTCGGAGCGGAGGCTCGTCAGCCGGATGCGGAACTCCAGCTCGCTGTCGAGGGCGGTGAAAGCGCCAGTGATTTGCCGCAAGCTGCGAGGTGCGGTATTGGTGTAGGTCCTGTTGAAGCCGATGATCAAATCTCGCGGTGGGAAGCCGTCGGACGAGTCGGACTGCAATGCATCGAAGAGGCTTCTGCCGGCGTGAGACCTTAGACTGGACAGCGGGGGAGCACCGCTGTTGTTTCTAACCAGCACATTGTCAGTGATCGGCCGCGAGTTACGAAGTGCAGATCTGCGGAAGAACACAGTCCAAGAGCACGGAGGGAGGCGCGGGCGCAGTGCCGCGCCGTGAAACACGTCGCGTAATTTTTTTTTTTTTTTTGGTAACCCGGAAAAAATGCTTTACGCACGACCCCCGTGGACTAAGCGGAGAGTGTGGGACTACGTTCGTGGAGCTATGGTGGCCGAACGCTACCCACTAAAACAACCGGGGGCCCTTAGAGACTGCTGCTGAGGAGGCCATCCCCCGTGACTCCCCCGGAGGGGGGCTTGTCAGGCCGAGTCACGACAGCATCAGGGAGAGTGAGGTCAACCATCTCTCCCTGCTCCGCTCCTGCTCCTGGGTTTGTTTGTTTGTTTTTGCTTCCGCTGACTGATGATGATGCTGCGCTCCGAGCTACCCCTGTCAAGGGCTGACTTGCTCCCTGGCTCTTTTGCGCGCTTTGTTCCTGTGACTTGGGGTTGCCTGACCTCCCGCTCGCTCCTGGTTTCCCTCCCCCGGCAAGGGGGGGTCCTTGTTGGCATCTTGTGCCGCTGACTCCTTGGCCGTTCCGTCCGTCCTGGCCCTCTTTCACTTTCTTGGGGTCTACCACCCTCTGCACCGCCGCACTCCTTTTCCTGGCTGGCGCTGTCGCCGCCCTCTGCTGTCCCTCCCGCCCTGCCCTGGCTGACTGGCTGCCAGGATCCGCTGCTTGACGCCCTCGGGTGGGCTCAGGACTCACAGTCACCTTCACAGGTCGGGGGCCCCTCAAGCTCACAGTGGGGGTGGCGGCTCCTCCTGCACCCCCAGTCCCCCTCAAACCGGACGCGTTGCCCAGACGCGACCGGCATGAGTTGCTCGCTTGAGTGGCCCCTTCCCCGCTCGGGATCGTGATCACCCCTCGCTTCCCCTCCTGCGCTTCGGCCGCCGATCCAGCGCAGTGCTGCCCATTATCTCCGCCCTGGCCAGCTAGCTGCGCCTGTCCCCCCGCTGCTTTTGGTGTTAATTTTAGTGCGGCACAACCGGGGGCCCCACCTGAGCTCCGGCCCCCGGGTGCCGCTGGGGGGGCGTACGGACCATACCTTTGAAGCGGCGGCAGTGCCGCCTCCTGCCGCCCTCCTGCTGGCCTTGCCGAGGCTGCTCGGGAAGGGTTGGAGCAACCTCGCCCCGTCGCGGCTTGGGGCACCAGGATCGCTGGGGAGACGGGGCTGCTCACCCCGCCTGCCCCCCCCTTGCTGGGTGAGTCGACCAAGATCACGCAGCTAGGGGAGCTCACCGTGGTGGATCCCTCGCCGCTTCGGTTGGAGGCTGCTCCTTGCCTCCCCAACCCCGCCGGCTTCTTCACCACCAGCTTGACGCTGGGCTTCCTCTTCCCAGCCTTGGCCTCCGGCGCCCTGGAGGCCGGCTTGGCGCTCGGAGTTGCGGTACCTGTGCTGGTTTTGGTGGGGGGAGGAGCTGAAGAGTGAGAAGGGGGGGCTTGGCGTGCCTTCCGCAACGCCTCCCTCCTCAGCAGGGCTCGCGCTTCCATCGCGTCGGCCTCCTGCATCGTCCTCTGCCTCCTCTGCTCCGCGTCCTTCCTACATACCTCCGCTCGCTCTGCCTCGGCCGCCTTCCGCTTCTCGTCGTTCTTGCGGATGAGCTCCGCGGCCACTGCTTGCGTGACGATTCGCTGGGCCCGCACCTCAGCAACGCGGGCTGCCTCCTTCTGCTCCGCCTCGGCCCGAAGGAGCGCAGCGGCCTCCGCTGCCTGCACTGCCTTCTGCCTGGCCTCCCTCTCCCGCTCGTCTGCGGAGGGGGCCGCACCCGGCTTGGGCGCGGGCTTCGCCGCCGGCTTTGCTGCCGGCTTGGGCGCCGGCTGCGCTCCTGCTTGTTCCTGTGCTGGGGGTGGGTTAGGGCGTACCTGTTTGTTTCCTCCCTCTGGTGGAGGTGGGTCGGAAGAGTCCGAGTCAGCACCCGCTGAGCCCGAGTCAGACGGGTCTGACCCGCTGCTCTCCTCATCCTCATCTATGGAAGCCTCCTCGCGCTCCTCTTCGCCGTCTGCTTCCGGCATCCCCGGTTCCAGCGACACCAAGGTGTTCGCCATGGCGATCCTGGAAACCGCCCTCATCACGGTGAAGCTGAGCCGGTGGTAAACCAGCTGGGCGAGGGAGGGGTACGATTCCCAGTCGTACCTCCGGTGCAGCGCCGATATCAGCGCCCTCAGCTCCGGCCCCGCCGAGTCCCCCCACGCCCCGAGGGTATCCACCACGATCGGCACCAGCTCCATCGCCAGCAGGGGGGCCTCCTGCTCCACCGCTCTTGTGTACTTGCCGCGTTTGACAGCCTCATACGCGGTCGCCGCCCCCCCTGGTCCTTCGGCTGCCTTCCTGCGCGACCCCCCGGTCGGCTTCAAGGGGAACGTGATTGCAACGTCGATTAGCCGCAGCTTCCCCCCTCGCTGGTAGGCCACATCGAGGCGGAGCCCCGTGTGCGCTGGCTGTGTGAACGGCTGCACCTCCAGCGCCGGTGTCAGGAGCGCTTCTCGAGCTACCGCTGCCACCTCGTTGCGAAGAGCTGTGTGTGCCCTCGTCCTGAGCCCCCCGGACATGCAGCACAGGGAGTGGTCTCCCATCACGTCCGCGTCCGCATCCCCGCACAAGCGGCACTTCCCGACGTGCGCTGTCAGGGGAAGCCCTAGCCTCATGCGCACTGCCACGTTGAACTCCGCCGGAGAGAGCCACATCCACTCCGGGGCGTCGTAGCTGCCGTACAGCCAAGCCGCAGAGTGCCTCGCCGCACAGCTCTGCATCCTGGCCTGCTTCCTTTCGTCCGCCACCTCCATGATGGCCTCCCTCCTCAGCTGCGCTACTTCGGCGCTCCAGATCTTCTGCTGCCGCGGTTTCTGTTCCGCCCCCACTCGCTGTGCGTCCTGTACTTTCGTCAGGACGGTAGGGTGCTGTGCGAGATGGGGGCAGTTCACTGCCGCTTGGCAAAGGGGATCTGCGGCCTGGCTGACCCTTGCCCTTGTCTCTGTGCTCATCAGATCCTGCCCTGCCTCCCATCCGCTCAGTGCCGCTGCGACTCCCGCTATTGCAGCCGTGCTGCTGCAAGAGTGCAGCCCTAGTCCCCCCAACCTCGTCGGGAGGGAAGCCTGTGCCCACGTCTCCTCATCCAGCTCGGCCCCCAGGATGTTCCCCAGGGCTGCTCTCGTGGACCGGTCGACCTTCGCATAGTCGCCCACCGACCCGGTCGAGCGTTTTTTTTTTTTTAAAAAACCAACGATTTAAAAGCTACAGTTTCTGTACTTTATTGGAAAAAAAAGAAAAATACAACTATTCAAAATGTCCAACGCCGTGGCAAGTATCTGGCAGAAGCCCAAAGACATGGGTGTCGTGTTGCAGCTTCATGAAGGGGTTTCCGGTGCTGTTGCATCCGAGCAGATCATGGCCGAAGTGAAACAACGGCTTACGCGTGTTCTCGGTAGCTTCGAGGGAAGATTATGCAGACCAGCCGTGAAAGGTGAACCGGGCCACCGCGTCTACTCGACTCTCTACTTCGATCAACCTACGGTCGTTGACACGCTCATGACTTCCTCCGGCCGGGAGGCGCTGTTTTCCACGCAGCTGCTGAACAGGGAAACATTCGCAGACCGGAAAAGGTTCGACCTCATCTGGCTCAATGAGCACGATAAAACGAAGGCTAACGACAGTTGGAATCGTGTAGAGGTAACTGGCATCTCACACTGGGGCCTCGTTGCTACCTCCCTTGGACTTGGCGTTCGAGTTGATGTCGGTTCCCACATTACGTCCGCCAGCCTCCTCGGAGGTACGCCTGACACAACCAGGTTTCATAAGGTTCACGGCATTCCAGAAGGGGCTAATCGAAGCCAGTTGGCCGCTGCACTGGAGAAGGTCGAGTGGGATGCGACGCCCATAAAGCCGGGCACTGACGCGGATGGTTGGTTCTGGTTCGTCAGGAGTTTGACTCCTCCGTCGATGACATCGTATACCGTGGATGGCGTCATCCTGCGCATTTCCGCAACCGCGCGTCCGGAACGTGGTCCCCAATCACCGAAGAAGGCGAAGACGAGCACAGACCCGAAGACGAGAGTCTCCGACGCGATCACCACCCCCGCTAACTCGGGACTGCTGAGTTCGACCGCAGTGAACGGCTCCCCCTCGTCTAACTACGTCACCAGAAAGGAGCTTGAAGAAGTCTTAAACCGGCAACAGTCTGCGCTGAAAGAACACGAGAAAAGCAACAGCAACAAGATGCAGATGCTCCGCACAGAACTCAAGAACGATTTGAATTCCTCTGTGCAGAGAATGACGGCAAGCCTCGTCGCTAGCATGTCTGACATGCTACAGAAGAACCAAAACGAAACGAAAGCGTTGATGGCTAGCTTCACTTCTGTCAAGGCGGCTGAGGAACCAATGCCGTCAAGCAGCGAAGCACAGAACTCCCCCTCTCCTAAAACACGCAGTTCGGACGGCAAAAGGACGAGGGAGCCGACTCCTCCGGGAGGTTCGGTATCCCCGAAGTCCACCGTGAACAAAAAGACGAGTAAGAAGCATTGAAGCGACCTGAGCCATGACGCTCCAAGACTATCGACAACCAAGCCTCTCGTACATCCTCGCTGCAACCCGCACGGCAAGTCACTTCTCACATGTGGCGACATCCATCCACACCCTGGTCCCAAGACAAGCCTGAGGGTTCTAATATTCAACTGCAACAGCTGGACTCTTAGGCGTAGCTTTATTCTCTGGGTCATCGCCAATTACAATGTCGATATTGTGCTACTGCAAGAAACGAACCTTCCCTCCAACTCTGCACCAACGATCCCTGGCTTCAAGGTTTACCAATTTGCTAGAACGATCGCCCGCTCGGACCTCGGAAACGGCAAAATAAGTGGTGGTCTCCTGACGCTTGTTAGCGACTCACTTGCTCATCGACAGATTGATTTTCGCGCAGCGAATGCAGAAGATGCAACTGAACGGCTGGACATTGAAGTCATTCTTCCAGGTGATCGCAAGATCCGTGTTGTCAACATCTATAAACCGCCCATCCCCCCTTACTCCCGTGTTGACACGCGGGTCGACTATTTTAATCCCAGCCTCCTTCCCTCCTCCGATGCGATAGTAGCCGGTGACTTCAACCTTCACCATCCCCTTTGGGAAGCCCAGTCGGTGCCTTCCTCCCGTAGTAAGTCACTTGCTGATTGGATACTGAATTCTGACGTCACAGTCTGCAACAACCCCGAAACGCCCACCCGTCCTCGTTCGAAAACCTCGCCGGATCTTGTACTCGCTCCGTGTAACATGACTGCCTCTTGGAAAACGCTGGATGTCACCGGCGGCTCTGACCATGCCCCCATGCTACTCTGTTTACCTGAAATCCACACCAGACCTTCCGTGACGTTAAAACCCTTCCGGTGGAACAGAGCTGACTGGGATGCATTTGGAACCTCGGCTGACTCACTTCTTGCAAAAATTCAAACGAACGATATCGTGACATTCTCGAAGCAGTTTTCCCGTTCCTTACGTGACGCGCGTGATCTCCATATTCCTCGTTCCTCGACTCGCCGCGGTAAACCCTGGTTCAACGATGAAATCCGTGCTGCTCTGACGGCTAGGGACCTGCTGCGCGCAACCCTATCTGATCGCTCCCGACCTGGATCTGACCCTGCGAAAGATAGTCTACTACTGAACGATGCACAGTCGAAGATAAACAAGCTCATCAACAAGGCCAAAGCTGGGCACATCGAAAAAAAGGTCTCAACACTTTCGCGCACATCAAACATTGCGGACTTTCACCGGGCGATGAAATTCACTGACGCTGACGACGATGATCCCTCCGTTCCGCCGATCCTCATCGACGGGAAGTATGAACACGATGACAGAAAGAAAGCAACTGCCATGGGGAACCATCTTGCAGCAGTATGTGCAGGGCAGGTGTCTCCACCACCTGTTGATACTTCGACTCATCCCATGGACTTTAACTTTAGCCTGGAAGAACTCGAAGCAGCCTTGCTGGACCTCAAGCCCTCTACCAGCACTGGCCCGGACGGTGTTAATAACCTGATGTTGTCCCACCTCAACGACCCCTCCAGACGCATCCTACTTCGCCTGGTCAACCTCTCGTGGTCTAAAAGCATCGTCCCTCCCAGCTGGAAAGAGGCACATATACGGATGCTTCTCAAACCTGACAAACCCTCTGAGCTACTGGACTCCTACCGACCCATAGCACTAACCAGTTGCATTGCCAAGCTTGTTGAAAGAATGGTACTAGTACGTCTTAACTACGCCCTGTCGCCCAACCCGATTCATCCTGCCCAGGCGGGTTTTCAGAAGAGTCGCTCCGCGGAAGAGCAAATTGCCTCGGTGCAACACTCACTGGCGCAGGCCCGTTCGGCTGGTAAAAAGTCTGTCTTACTGCTTTTTGACATATCAAAAGCGTTTGACAGAGTAGACAAGGTGATCCTCCGGTCTCAGCTTGCTGAGAAGAACATTTCGGGACGCCTAAAAAGGTGGATCGACCACTTCTTGCACGGACGCAGAGCTGCGGCAAAGGTTAATGGTACCCTGGGTCAGTACTTCAATCTTGTGAAAGGTGTCCCTCAAGGTACAGTTCTGGCACCCATGCTCTTCCTGTGCTACATCGATCCCCTTGCTGCCAGACTTGAAGCCCTAATCCCAGGGTTTACTTTCTCGTTGTATGCGGACGATCTAGCTGTTGTCTGCAGCGCTTACTCGGATGTCGAACTTCAAGATCTCGCGCAAAAGGTCTGCAGTGCTGTCGACGAATGGGCGCATGACTTCGAAATGGTAATGTCTGCGAGCAAAACCCATGTAGTTTACTTTCCGGCTGGACCTAGTGATGCCATTTCCAACATCGACGTCCACTTCCCGTCAACAGTCTCGAATACGCGCCTTTCGCTCGACTTCCTCTCGGGAGCAAAGTTACTCCCGAGTGACCTCATCGATCCAACGACTTGTACATTCCGCCTATCCAAGAAAGCGAAAGAGACGAACAATCGGTGCCTGAACCGCATTGATGGACACAAGATATTGCTCTGCAACGGACTTGAACTCACCGATCCTGTCTCAATCCTGAACGCCCTCCTTACCTACGATAATGTGGTCATCTCGTCCGCCCCTTTGCTCAGCAATGTTCCAGCGGCGCGTTTTCTAGGAGTTATCTTTGACGCTTCACTCTCGTTCTCCGAACACGTGAGCAACGTCAGACTCCGGTTCAATGCTCGCCTGTCCAACCTGAAGGCCGTCTCAACTAAAGTTGCGTCTGCTCATGCACGGACACTAAGGACGATGTACTTGACGTACGTGCTGCCGGTCCTGCTGTATGGGTTTGGGGTCTTTGGCCCTGGCTTGCATTACAGCGATTTTCATGCTCTGGAGATGGATCATCACCGCGCCTTACGCATTATCACTGGTCTGCCGTTGTCAACTGAGCTCCACTCGCTACATCTCGAAGCTCACGTTCTTCCTCTTGAACTCATCTGCAAGAAGCTCAGCTGCACCCTCTACGAACGACTGAGACGACTCCCCCACACCCGTGCACACGACAACTGCGTCAAGTCCCGCCCCACTGAATCTTCTTGGGTGCACTCCGCGCGCGCCGAACTAGCTGACACTGGTCTCCTGCTCGTCCAACCACAGGAGCTCATCGGCCCTCAAATATGTCCTTCCTCGAATCTCCCGCCCACGATACGCATCGTCCCGGTGTGCCCTGGTGTTCACAAGAAGCAACCCCGCGAACGCAACCGGCTGGCGGCACGGAAGGCGGTCAACTCGTACTTTATACCCGACCTGCGCGTGTTCACTGATGCTTCGAAGTCGCCTGGTAACGACAATACCGGATCCGGCTGCTTTCTCGCCACTCGTAACGCGATCCCGGATGAATTGCTGTGCTCATTCCCGCGAAAAATTGGTGGACGTAAAATCCGATTGCGTCGGCTTACTAGCAATAGCCTTGAGCTCATGACGAGTGGTGGGAAGTTTGCCACCATTGACCGTGCAGAACTCGTCGCCATACTTCTTGGCATTATTGCCGTTAAGCATGTGCTTCCATGCTTAACTGGTAAAAAGATTGTCTTGCTGTCTGATTCACAGTGCTGTCTGCAGACCCTTAAAAACGGTCTCAGACAAACTGACTCCCTGGCGACGCAAATCCTACTTCTCCTGAGAGAAATAGCTGCCAACGAGTCTGCAGATATTGTCCTGCACCATGTTCCTGCTCATTGTGGCATAATGGGGAACGAACACGCAGACAGGATCGCCAATGCTGCTCGCCTTGCCACTGGCTTAATTACTCCCGCCCCACTTGATTTTAATTCTGCGAAGGCACGTGTTGTAGAGACCCTGAAAAAGGAATGGTTGTCTTCCCGGCCACATAATTATCACTTCAGAGCCACTGATGGTCACCTCCCCACGTGGCTACAGCCAACTTTAACTAGACAAGCCGAAACAGCACTGATAGCGCTGCGAACCGGTCACTCCTGCGTTAATAAACACTTCCTGTGTGATAACGCGAGGAAACACGCCTTGCAAAAAGGCATTTGCTGGCATTGCCACCTAAAAACGAATACCACCATGTTAGAACACTTCGCACTACATTGTCACGTATTAGAGAAGCTTAGACGCGCCGCACTTAGATATCCCCCTCCCTCCACTCTGCCTCAAGTTTTCTCAACAACCAACTGCATAGGCCTCCTGCTGCTTCTCCAAAAAACAAAGGACCTACCGAACTTCGCAGTCTTCGCTACCTAGAGCCCACCCTCATTGTGTTCTACATGTACAGACACAGTAGAGAAAATGTGCAGACACGAAGCGAACCGAACCAGTATTAAATATGTGCAGTGTTAATGTAGAACCGCCTGACATTCCGTCCACGTTCTTCCTAACATACCGCTCTCCAGGGGAATTGCCCCCTTGACCAGGTCAGCTTCTGGAATTGTTCGTTCACTCGTCTAACCCAGTCTCCCAACTGACCGCTGATTTTCCAGTCGGCCCGGTCCCGTTCATTCGCCTCCGTATGGCTGGTTGTCAGTTCTGACACAAAAAAAAAAAAAAAAAAAAATCCAGTCCAGGTCAGCTTCTGGTGTATTCGTTCATTCGCTTGCCCAGTCTCCCAACTGACCGCTGGCTTTCCAGCCATGTCTCGTTAAATCGTCACTCCGCTGGGAAGTCAGTCCCGAAAAAAAAAAAAAAAAAAAAAAAATCTCGCCTCCACATGCAGGGCAGAAATGATTGCACTGCTACTCGCTTCACATGTTCTCTTGCATCTTACCAAATCAACCAATCTCTCGAGGGCCGTCATCTTGACTGACTCGCAGTCGAATGTACGGGAGCTCTTAAAAGGATCACATGCATTGACGGACTACATCGCGCGCACCGTTCGCTTGCAACTGAACCAAGTTGCACACACCACGAAGGCGGAGATTGGCGTCCAGTACATCCCAGCCCATTGTGGTATAGACGGGAATGAGTACGCAGACTCCATCGCAAAGTATACAACCAGGGACTCCTCCTCGGCAGCCACGCAGCCTGATCCGGAAACCCCTCTAGATTTTCAATCCTCCCGGGCACGCATTATAGAGTTTGTAAAGCACAACTACACAACCAATAGAGACCACAACTTCTTTTTCATAGCCACAGCCGGATCACTCCCGAAGAAACTGCCGGCATCCCTGTCACGACGAGCAGAAGTAGACATCCTGCAACTGCGAACCGGCCACTCGCCACTCAGCAAACCGTACCTCTGTTCCGACGAACGCAAGAAGAAACTCATGTTAAAGTCAGAGTGCTGGCACTGTGGAAAATCAATCAAAGATAGTTACCCGTACCACGTCCTCAGAGCTTGCCCTGCTACAGCCTCTGCACGTGAAAAGCACATCATCAACCCCATCCCCACAAGATTGAGTGATATATTCCTGCCAGGAAACTGTGCAGGCATGATTGCATATCTACAAGAAATTGGAGACATAAAACCCTACCCGGTAATAGGATAATGAGCACACACAATACAACCAGGGAAAAAAAATAAAGTGCCCAACCCAAGAACGTCACACTTGCCCCCACCTGTGCAGACCCTCACCTGACCATCAGTGATGGCATAATGAACAAACCCCCACCTAAGGACTAGAACTGAAGTCAAGCCCGTACTTGTGAAGCCCCAGCCAACTTAGACTAGATGTGCAGAAAACAACCCCGCCCGCACTCCTCTCCCTCCCACAGTACACCAGTACTGCTAGAAGGAATTACCCTTCAGTTAGGCCAGTCTCCGGTTTTCTCGTTCATTCGTCTAGATTGGTTTCCCACCTGGTCGCCGGCTTTCCAGCTGAGGCTCCGTTAGTTCGTTGCTTCAGTACCAAGCTTGGTCCCGAATTAAAAAAAAAAAAAATTTTTTTTTTTTTTTTTTTTTTTTCCCGACGACAACTCGTGTCAGACTAGCCTACCCGAAGGCAGTTGATTTCTTTAGGCAAGGTTTCTCTGCCGGCGGAAGTTGTTTGGGTTAGCGTTTTTTTTTTTTTTTTTTTTTTAACATGTCGACGCCCGTAGGCAACGGCTTCACTGGGCCGGATTTAACGTCGGGTTAGAAACTGAACTGATACTGAAAGAAAAATGGAAACGGGGAGGAATTCGATTGTCGGGGCTTCCTGCAAACTGATCCCCCCATGTAGGCCTTACTAGTGACGGCCGGGTAGGTCAGGTGGAGCGCCCGTGACTGACAGATGCAGCTAGACAGTGTAGGCTTAGACCTATTCTGTAGCCTGTTACGCTAATGCCTTGACAACTTGCTGTTCGAGCCCTTATCACTGGGACTTGTGCACTGACTAGCGAGACTGAGCGAATGTACACATGGTACACGGCTGAATGTGTACATGCTTCGATGCATACGTGCATGCGCGTTGCACATAAGTACGAGAATATGGCAGTAACGGCAGGGCCGTTGTCGAAAGTCACAGTGCAGACCTGAGCCACCGTTCACACCCCCGATCCGACTAGCCGACGAAAGAAGGCTAAGTTGCCGGAACAAACGTGTACGCATACAATGACAACCTTGTTATGACGAGGACGGTTGGCCACAGGCTGACCTTGCTTCAGGTAAGGCCGGCGACCTGAGCATTAACTCAGGTGTTGACTGCACTAGAGAAGCTTACAGGTAACGATGTAATTCACAAAGCAATAGGCGGCATCAGGCGCGCTCTACACGACGTCACAGCGGCGACTCTTTCAAACGAACGGTTGCGCCGACTTGCGGGGACAAAAAATTCAATTTCAATTTCAAAAAAATTTCAAAAAAAAAAAAAAAATGGGGCACACCTGGTACAGCGGTCAGGGCGCCAGATTGTTAACCTGAGGGTCGCTGGTTCGATTCCCTGACTGGCCAACTTCTCCAGGCGTTTGGGGATGAACTCCCAGATGCAAGCCCTAGTTCAATAGCCGAGCGGAAACTGGTCCGCGAAAGGATGGCTTCCATACCTAGTATGGTTTCCCAACCATCCCCATCAAGGGGACCTCAAAGGAGTGGAGCAAGGTGCCCTGGTGGCCTGAAAAAAAAAAAAAAAAAAAGCAGCCCACCCCGCCAGTGCCGGCGCAGGCCCCAGGCTCGGGGGACCCAGCAGCGTCGCCGCCACCTGCAGGATCCTCGGCAGCCCGGGGCGCCCCTGAGGGGGCGCTGAGCCAGGCGGAGCTTGACCTCCTGACGTTCTTCCTCGATGACGGGGCGGCCGGGGGGGAGCTCGACTCCCTCGGTCGCTGGCTTCGGGACTTCGAAGACAGGGCGACAGCGGTCGGGCTCCGCCTGAACCGGGGGAAGTGCAGGCTGTCCGTCGCCCCCGGCGCCACAATCCCCGAGGCCCTGCAAGGCATCGAGACTTGTCCGCTAGACGAGATTCAGCACCTTGGCGTCCCCTGCGGTTCCCCCGAGAAGATGCGTGTCTTCGTCGAAGAAGCGGCCAAAGGCGCCGAGAGGAAGATGCGGATGATAGCCTCCCTCCCTGATGCGCATGTGGCTTTGACACTGCTGAAGTTCTGCGCCGGCTTCGTCAGCGTCGTCCACCTCATGCGCGCAGTGGGGGCCGTCTTTGACTTCGCTGGCATCGATCAGGCCACGCAGTCTTGCCTGGCGACGATCACGGGCATAGAGACGGACGCATCCGCCTGGGCCCTGGCTTCCCTTCCCGTCAGGCTGGGCGGCTTGGGCCTGCACTCCTGCGCAGATACAGCGGCGATCGCGCACATCGCGGCCACCTTTGACGGCGAGGCTTGCCTGTCGTCCCTGGTGACCCCCTACGTCCTGCCGCACGCGATGCTTCTCAACGAGGACGACACCTTTCTAGCGTCCCTCGAAGACCCGCGCCTTGCACCCTTTGATTCCGTCCTGGAGAAGATTCAGGACGTTCTGCAGGCACGGGATAACTACGGGGGGCGTGGACAGAAAGTGTGGTCCACGACGGTTCACGGCGAGCGGCGCAAGGCCCTCCTTGACTCGATGACAGAGGAGCTTGGCCGGTCGGGCCAGCTCCAAGGGCCGGCACTGGCCCTGAAGCAGGTCCAAATCCGGGCGCGGATCCAAAGCTGCTCCGGCCAGCATGCGTCCGCGTGGCTTTACGGCAACGCGGAGGCGGACCCCAGGCTGTGGCTATCCCCCGCGGAGCTCGCGGTGGCCATCCGGCTTCGGCTCGGGCTGCCCATCGCCCCCATGCCGAGCATCTGTCGTCTCTGCGGGACAGGCTCGGCAGACGTTGACGGAGTGCACGCGCGTAGTTGCTTCTCCGGCGGCCGCCGGACGAGAATGCACAATGCACTCCGCGACGTCATCGCTGACTTCGCCCGCCGCGGGCTGCTGGCCCCGGCGGTCGAGCGCCCCGTGTTTTCGAACACGGAGCGAAAGCGCCCGGACATCAGCTATGTCCGGGACGGCACCACCGTTGTGTTAGATGTCGCCGTCACCTTCCCCCTGCAGCCATCGAATCCCCAGTACGCTAAGAGGGCAGCGGAGAAGCCAGGGGGGGCGGCGACAGCCTACGCAACAGCTGTCAAAGAAGGCAAGTACCGCGGCATTATCGACAACGAGCCAAACCCTCGGGAATGGCTCGCTGTCCCGCTAGTCGTGGACACCTTCGGAGCGTGGTGTCCTGGAGCACTCACGGAGTTGCGGCAAATAGCCCGCAAAAGCGCCCTCCGTGAAGACCGGACCGCTTCGGCCGCCTGCCAGGACTTCTTCCACCAATTGAGCTTTCAGGTAGCCCAAGGGGTGGCAAGAATAGTCATTGCATCTGGTGGGGCGCGACCGGACGAAGCGGTCCACCCTGTTGCAGGGGGTAGTGTCACTGCATCGCGGGTTTTTTTACCTGGTCGGACCTGCTCGCTAGCAGGCCAGCCCAGGTCGCAGTGAGACTGGCGTTCACTGTGTGCTGAAGAAGCATTTTTTTGGGCTCCCGCTCCGGAAGCAACCGGATACCGGCAGCCCCGCTGTACCAACATGGCTTGTACAGTGTCCCGCGCTCCAAAAAAAAAATTTTTTTTTTTTTTTTTTTCCATCAGGCACCTTCCTTTCCACCGGCCCAACGGACCGCGATTCTAAGAAAAGAACAGCCGCTCTGTGAGCCGGCTTCGAGGTTAGGCCGGCTGTACTGGGCCGCTTGTTTGCCGGTTTGGGTGAAAGCAGAAAGAAAAGAGTGATTGCTTGATTGTACGTTTTTCGCTCGGTGGCTTCCCTGCGCCCACTAGGTTCAGTTGAGCGGAGGTTCCATCATTGCATGTCTTCAAGTTCTTGAACTTCGGCGTACTTATGTAGGTGGTTGCGTGTCTGTGGGTGCTTGTGGGTGGCTCCTTCCGATTGCTCGGGGTGCCTTTCCTCCCACTACGTTCGCGTCGCTGCGGGTGGGCTTTTCTTGCTTGCCGCCAGCACCTGCGCGGCTTCTCCCCATCGGGGCCTGTACGGCCGGGTGACGAATCCGTGGTGCCGCCGCGGCAAAAGAAAACTGTTTGGTTGTTTGGTGACAGTGGTTCTCACCAGCCTCCCCGGCCTTGTTTCCGACACAGTTGTTAGTCGTTTGGTGAGGAGTGGGCATTCCTTCAGCTCGAAGTAACAACCGGTTCTCTGTTGTCGCCCTGGCTGGCGGCTGTGTTTGTGGTTGCCGGTCACCGGTCTGGCGTTCCGGGTTCTCGTCCGTCGGTGTGGGGTTGTTACTTCGATAAGCGGCTCACTCCGTGACTCTATCACGGGGCTGTGCGGGGCCTTGGTAGAGGTGGGAGGGGTGTTGGGAAGGAGGGAAAGGAGTAAAAGTCAGCCAGAGTAGAAGCTTCTAGAGCCGCCAGTCGTCCGCTTCGGCCACCATAACCAGATCCCCTTCCGGTTGCTGCGATTCAACTGTCTGCTCGTCCGACATGTCTTCCGCCTGTGACGAGATGTCTGAGGCGGCGTCCAGCACGCTTTGAGTCGACTGGAGCTCGGGCTCGGACGCTGAGGATGCGAGGATGGTGTAGTGCGGGAGTACTCCCGCACGCTGCAGGTATGCAAGCGCGAGTTCGGGGTACTCGAACAAGGTGCACCACAGTTCGTCGGCCGCGTTCGGGAACCCGCCCTTGTTGCGGTGTTCCACCTGGTTGCGCATCGCGAGCCTGAAGGGCGCGGTCGCGTCGTCTGCGCACGCCTTGAACAGGTGGAGCACAGGGCTGGTCGTGAGCGACCCGCAGATCGGGCACGGGCGGAAGGTTCGGGCGCGCTCGGCTGTGCTGAGCGCGCGCATGTCCGGGGTGTACATCGTCCGGATGAGTGGGTGATGCCCGGTGCGCAGCTGGCGAATCTCCCGTTCGGCCCGAGGCGTCAAGTGCCGGCGCCGCTTTATCGTCCGGCCGTTGACCAGCCTAACGAACGGAGTCGTGTTGCCGTCCTTGTCCGCCCGGTAGTAGGCTTCCCTGGCCTGTCGTTCCCTGTCTAGGTTCAGGTATGCCTTGTGTCGATACTTGACGTCCGCGGCGCTAATTTGAATGGCAGGTGGAGGTGTGGCATGTGTCGCGGCTGCGCGAGCAGTAGATTCTTGGAGCTCAGCTGCCGCCGCCTTGGCCAAGGAGTCCGCCATGTCGTTGCCCGCGAGCCCACAGTGAGCGTACACGAATTGCAGCGTTATCGCGTACCCCCTCGCTCTGAGCTCGCATAGCAGCAGCCAGATCCTAATGTTGGTTGGATCCTTCTGCTTATACGACCCCAGACTGAGGACTTTGAGGAGCGACTGAGAGTCGCTTAGAACGACGATGTGGCGCGGTTGAGAGGTTGCAGGTAGGTGTTGCTGGAGGAGGTGGAGGGAAGTACAGATCGCAACCTGCTCGGTCCGGAAGCTGCAGACGTATCGGCCCGCTTTTACCGACTTCTGGATTGTCTTCCGGCCGGTTTGCAAGCATCGGGCCACGAGCGGTTGGTCGTCCACCTCCTCGAATGTCACGGTCGGGCCGATTTCGCAGAAGATGCCTGCACCACCCCAGGTGGGCCTGTCGACGAACCGCCTGATCCACGGCCGCAAGTCCTCGGAGCGATACGGGTCGCATACCGTGGCTGGCGGGGGGTCGCTGCTCACCACAGAGCCGTCAGTCCAGACGCAGCAGTCCGCCGGTGGCAGTTTACTCAGCTGCCTGAGGACCCGGCTCAACTTTTCTGCCTTGCTGGCGTCCCGCTTACCCGGGAGCGAGGCGTTTATGACCACGTCAGGGCAAGGCTGCCAAGGGGCAAAGGGGTTGAAGAGAAAGGTCTCCCGTCCACATAGGTGCGTTCCCGATAGGTTGTCGATGCTATCGTACGCGTCGCTGAGCGTCGTCTTGAGGCCCAGCTCGTGGTTCCAGAGCTGCGGTCGGTGTCGCATCCTCTCCCTGAGGGCGGCTATGCGCGCTTGGATGATCGCGCGGATCGGAAGTACCCCGGCTTCTTGCTGGGCAGTGAAGTCGTTGAGGTTCTTCCTGCACCCCAGCACGCAGATGAGAGCCCGACGGTGAAGTCGTTCGAGCATCGTCACTTGTGGTTCCGCAAGCGAGTCGTACGTTAGAAGGAAGGGGCCGTATACCCCGAGGGCGTACGTGAACGTCGGTAGCACATACGTAAGGTAAAGGGTGCGCAGCGTGCGGGTACTGAAGCCGTAGGACTTCCCCGAGAGGTGGCGGAGGAAGTTCAACTTGAGTGAGAAATTGTCGACAACCCTCTGGACGTGTGGCACAAAGGAGAAATCCTGATCAATCCAGAGTCCCAGCAGTTTCGTCTTCTCGACCCAGCGCAGGCGGACAGCCACCCGGAGAGTTACCACCGGGGCTTTCGGGTCGGCGTTCAGCGCATCGGAGATCTCAGCTCTTGTCACCTGGGTTTTCGTACTCTTGCCGTTGATGGAAAGAATGTGCTTCCCGTGATGCTCGAGCCACGAGGAGCCCTCTCCCCAAACTGCGTGCGGTGTACTTCTGGTGATTCGCCGCAGTACTTGCGCAGCCGGGATCTCCAGTTCCACCATAGTGGATTCGAATACCACTATTGGGTGTTGGCGACTCAGTTCTCCTGGCGCTTGGATAAGGACGCCTTCTGTCTTGAGTTTCGACAGCTGCATGCCCGCACGGGCTGTCCACAACTCTACAACGTTGACCACTTCTTGTGCATGGGTTTCAAGTTCCTGGGGCGTCTTGGCGACCACTGCTACTCCATCGTCGTCCGCGAAGAGGGAGAACGTGAGCTCGGCACCAGCTTCCAGTGTTCGCGCGCGGAGGGCGTTGAGGTCGTCCCCCAGGTCATCGATGTGGTATAGAAACAAGAGTGGGCCCAGCACGGTTCCTTGGGGGACCCCATCTCTCAGGTGGAATTCGTTGCCAAGCTCACCGTCAAGTAAGAACGCTGCCTTCCTCTCCCTTAGAAACGCCTCGATCCATCTCAGGAACTTGGCCGGTATGCCTCGCTTCTCCATCACGGTGAGGAGTCGGCGGTGGTCCACGGTGTCGAAGGCGTTCGCTAGATCGAACGAGAGAAGGCAGATGTGGTGGAGCATGGCCCGGTGCATGTCGATCGTCGAAACCACCGAATACAACTGCTCCTCTGTTCCCCGACCTTTGCGAAAGCCGCCCTGCCGGCTGCAGAAGGGGCGGATCGTTTGGTGGTGTGCCGGATTTTCAGTCAGGAAAACTAGGCGGTTCTTCACGACCGACTCCATCAACTTCGAGGTCACACTCGTCAGCGAAATTGGCCGATAGCCCTCCGGGAGTGAGTGGTCTCTGCCGGGTTTTGCTATCGGGACTACGTGGGCCTTCTTCCAGGAGTCTGGAACGTACCCTTCGTCCCAGGAGACGTTGAGTAGCTCGAGAATAAGTTTCTTCGCGCCCTCTCAAAAATAAAAATAAAAAACTTCGCGTGCATCGATCAGGCCACGCAGTCTTGCCTGGCGACGATCACGGGCATCGAGACGGACGCTTCCGCCTGGGCTCTGGCTTCCCTTCCCGTCAGGCTCGGTGGCCTGGGCCTGCACTCCTGCGCCGACACAGCGGCGATCGCGCACATCGCGGCTACCTTTGACGGCGAGGCTTGCCTCCCGTTCCTGGTGACCCCCTACGTGCTGCCGCACGCCATGCTTCTGGACGAGGACGACACTTTCCTAGCGTCCCTCGAAGACCCGCGCCTTGCACCCTTCGAATCCGTTTTGGAGAAGATCCAGAACGTTCTGCAGGCACGGGATAACTACGGGGGACGTGGACAGAAAGTGTGGTCCGCGACAGTTCATGACGAGCGACGCAAGGCCCTCCTTATCTCGATGACTGAGGAGCTGGGCAGGTCAGGCCGGCTTCAAGGGTCGGCGCTGGCTCTGAAGCAGGTCCAAGTCCGGGCGCGGATCCAAAGCTGCTCCGCCCAACATGCGTCCGCTTGGCTTTATGGCAACGCGGAGGCGGACCCCAGGCTGTGGCTTTCTCCCGCGGAGCTCGCAGTGGCCATCCGGCTTCGGCTGGGGCTGCCCATCGCCCCCATGCCGAGCATCTGTCGCCTCTGCGGGACAGGCTCGGCAGACGTCGACGGAGTGCATGCGCGAAGTTGCTTCTCCGGCGGGCGCCGGACGAGAATGCACAACGCACTCCGCGATGTCATCGCTGACTTCGCCCGCCGTGGCTTGCTGGCCCCGGCGGTCGAGCGCCCCGTGTTTTCGAACACGGAGCGGAAGCGCCCGGACATCAGCTATGTCCGGGACGGCACCACCGTTGTGCTGGACGTCGCCGTCACCTTCCCCCTGCAGCCTTCGAACCCCCAGTACGCTAAGCGGGCGGCGGAGAAGCCAGGGGGGGCGGCGACAGCCTACGCAACAGCTGTTAAAGAAGGTAAGTACCGCGGCATAATAGACAACGAGCCAAACCCTCGGGAATGGCTCGCTGTCCCGCTAGTCGTGGACACCTTCGGAGCGTGGTGTCCTGGAGCACTCACGGAGTTGCGGCAAATAGCTCGCAAAAGCGCCCTCCGTGAAGACCGGACCGCTTCGGCCGCCTGCCAGGACTTCTTCCACCAATTGAGCTTTCAAGTAGCCCAGGGGGTGGCAAGAATAGTCATTTCATCTGGCGGGGCGCGACCGGACGAAGCGGTCCACCCTGGTGCAGGGGGTAGTGTCACTGCATCGCGGGTTTTTTTACCTGGTCGGACCTGCTTGCTAGCAGGCCAGCCCAGGTCGCAGTGAGACTGGCGTTCACTGTGTGCTGAAGAAGCATTTTTTTGGGCTCCCGCTCCGGAAGCAACCGGATACCGGCAGCCCCGCTGTACTAACATGTCGAGTACAGTGTCCCGCGCTCCAAAAAAAAAAAAAAAATTTTTTTTTTTTTTTTTAACATGTCGACGCCCGTAGGCAACGGCTTCACTGGGCCGGATTTAACGTCGGGTTAGAAACTGAACTGATACTGAAAGAAAAATGGAAACGGGGAGGAATTCGATTGTCGGGGCTTCCTGCAAACTGATCCCCCCATGTAGGCCTTACTAGTGACGGCCGGGTAGGTCAGGTGGAGCGCCCGTGACTGACAGATGCAGCTAGACAGTGTAGGCTTAGACCTATTCTGTAGCCTGTTACGCTAATGCCTTGACAACTTGCTGTTCGAGCCCTTATCACTGGGACTTGTGCACTGACTAGCGAGACTGAGCGAATGTACACATGGTACACGGCTGAATGTGTACATGCTTCGATGCATACGTGCATGCGCGTTGCACATAAGTACGAGAATATGGCAGTAACGGCAGGGCCGTTGAAAAATCTGGTGTATTCGTTCATTCGCTTGCCCAGTCTCCCAACTGACCGCTGGCTTTCCAGCCATGTCTCGTTAAATCGTCACTCTGCTGGGAAGTCAGTCCCGAAAAAAAAAAAAAAAAAAAAAATCTGTTCTGTCTGGCGGAACTTTTACTGCAGCCTAGGCGAGGCTAGACGGCCTAATCCTGCAGGTAGTACAGGGGTTCATTGTACCCGCTGTTTACTCCGTTGTTTGTTTGGTCCTACCTCCAAGGAATCGAAGCTAGGGCTTGCTTCCGGGAGCTTATCCCCGAACGCCTGGAAAGTCTCTCTGGTGGGATTCGAACCGTCGTTGTTCACCTCATAGAGGTAATTTGGTCCCTCGTCCTACCGACTCAGCCAGGTGTACCCCTTTTTTTTTTTTTTTTTTGCAAGAGGCACCACATTCTTTTGGCGGCTCCGGAGAGCCGCGTTCCAGTTTTCGGGCAGGCTTTACGGGCCTCTTCGGGCCGGAAGGCATGCCAGAGAGACACAAGACACATGCAAGAGAGATGGGCTATGGAACAGGGGGGTTATCAGTGCGTGGGTGTCCAGTATCTGAGCCTTTCACACAAACCAGCCAGGTGGCGGTTGAGTGAGGCCAGGTGGAAGACCCGGGAGACCTCTGGCTTCTTTCTTTCTTTCTCTGCCACTGGAACTCGGAGGGGGGGAGAGTGTTGGAATGTGGGAAGCATGGTGGAATGAAAGGATGGTGTGGTGTGGCGGAGCACACGGTTGCTTGTTTGATTGCGGTGCCTCTCCCCGTAGGGCCTTGACGGCCGGGTATCGAGGCACCGGCGGGACGTTGGGGACTGACTATGGCTGTGTACTGGCCCGTAACTGGGCACGGTCCGTAGGCCGGCGCCCGCTGACTCTGCCCCGGCTATGCTTTTCGCCAGGGAAAAATAAAGCTTGCTCAGCGCCATTATCTAGTCCCAAATACAATACAGTTTCAGAATTGTTGCAGGAGAAGCCGGGTTGGCTCGAATAGAGGCTATTTACATTGCATGTTCAAATGGGCAACAGCCCCGAGCTCGCCGTTCAGCCAGCAGCGCGCAAGCAGGTGGCGAGCGCCCTCAGCGCGAGATCGCGTCTTCCGAGTCGGCGGAGCGCGAGGAGGCGGCGTCAGGCGTGATCGAGCGATTGGCGCCGCCACCCACGGGCTCGCCGGACGCCTGACCGGCGAGGATGGCGTAGCTCGGCAGAGTGCCGCACCTCTGCAGGTAGGCCAGGGCGAGTTCCGGGAAGACGAAGAGGATTGCCCAGAGGCGCTCCATGGCATCGGCGGGCGGAGGCTTCGAGCGGAGGCGGCTCTTCGCGTCGAGATCGGCGTCCATCGTCAGCCGGGATTGCACAGCTGCAGGGGCGTCACACCCGACGAAGAGGTGGAGCAGCGGGGCCAACGACCGGGTGCCGCAAATAGGGCACGGGAGAAACGCCTGTCTGCGATCCGCCCTCGAGAGGTCGCGCCATTCGGTGGCGTACATGGTCATCACCAGGTGGTGGTGGCCAGTGCGGAGCTGCCGCACCTCTCTTTCCGCCCGTGGTGCCAAGTGCTTGGGGCGGGGGATGCGGCGGCCAAAGACCAACCTGGCGAACGACGACGGGTTCCTGAGGAGGGTGGCCCTGTCCAAGGCGTCTCGTGCTCCAGCTTCACTGCTCTCCAGCCAGAGGACGGAACGATAGCGGCCGTTAGCGGCCGTGGCGCAGAGGCGTGCCGAGAGCGGAGGGGGTTGATTCTTGGCCGCGGCGTCGGTGGCCGCCCGCATGAACGCGAGTGCACCACGTTTTGCGGTCTTGTCCGCCCTCTCATTGCCTTCGAGGCCGCAGTGGCCGAAGACGAACTGCAGCGTCACGGTGTAACCCAGCGACTCCAACTCGGCCAGGTGCAGCCAGATCGCGATTGGGTACGGCTGCGTCTGGCAATGGGGGCCGTGGCTCAGCGTCATCAGGAGTGACTGAGAGTCACTGAGGACGAGGATGTTGAGCGGCGTCGGGGTTGGCGGGAGGAGGCGCAGGAGGAACTTCAGGCAGCTGTAGAGCGCGAACTCCTCGGCGCGGTAGCTGTGCGGGTGTTTGCCGGCGGGCAAAGAGGCATCGAACGTGCGTCGGTCGCCGGTGGGCTTGACGGGCAGGCCGTGGTCCGGCTTGATGGTGACCGACGGCCCAAGATCAATAAACACGCCGGCAGCCCCCCAGGTCGTACGGTCCGCCGTGCTCCTCAGCCACGGGCGTAGGGCAGCGCTGGCGTTGGCGTCGCAGATCGAGGGCAGAGGGGGGTCACCGTGTACAACGGAGCCGTCTGGCCAGGCGACGCAGTCCGGGTGGGGTAGTTCCGCCAGGCGTTTCAGCACCGCTTGTTTTTTCTCCGCATTGCTGGCGTGCTTGCGGACTTTCAGCGACGTGTAGATCTCGACGTCGGGCCTGGGAACCCAGGGGGCGAACAAATGGAAGTCGCGGAGCTCCCGACGGCAACCGTCCGTGCCCGCTTTCTTGCGGATGTTGTCGGACGTCGACTTCAGGAGCGTGTCCAGGGAAAGCTCGTGCGCCCACAGAACCTTGTTGAATTCAACCTTCTCCCGGAGGGCCGCGATCCTGCACTTTGCGAGCGCGCGGATCGGGAGGATACCAGTCTCCTGTTGCCCGGCGAATTCAGCGACGCCTTTGCGACAGCCCAGGATGAGGGTAAGGGCACGACGATGCATGCGTTCAAGCGTTGTGAGGGGCCCATTAGCGGGGAGGATGAATGGCCCGTAGATTCCGAGTGCGTACGTGTACGTGGGTAGCACATAGGAGAGATACAGGGTGCGGAGAACCGTGCCGTTGAAGCCGTAATCCTTGCCGGCCAGGTGTCGAAGGAGGTTCATCCTCAGCGAGAATCCATCGACAACCCGTTGGAGGTGAGGGAGGAAGGTGAATCCTTGGTCGATGGTTAACCCAAGAAGCTTCACTTTGTCAACCCACTGAAGGGTAACCACCGAGTGGAGCAGTGTGAGCCCGGCATTGGCCTCTGTTACGGGCCCGAACGCGATGCCAACGAATGTTTTGCCGTCATGTGGCGTGTTCGTCCCCACCAATCTACCCTCTGCCGACACTCGCCGTTCGGTGTCAGCAGGGGGAACAGGGACGTCAGCCCTCGTCGCCTTGAAGACTACGTTCGGTGGGGGGAAAGGGGCTGCGTTCTTTCCAACGAAGAAGACACCTCTGGTCTTCAGAACGGACAGGGACATCAGCGCCTGCGCCGTCCAGCGCTCCACCACGTCGACAACATCTTGCGCGTACTGCTCGAGGGCGGCAAACGTGCGGGCCTCCACTGCAACGCCGTCATCATCAGCATACAGGGAGAAGGTTATCGTCGCCCCGACGTTGTCCTGATGGATGCGGCGCTGCAGCCGATCGAGGTCCGAACCGAGGTCGTCGATGTAGTATAGGAACAGAAGGGGGCCGAGCACCGTCCCCTGGGGGACGCCGGTATTCAAGTCAAAGGAGCGGCCAGTCGCTCCGTCGATCTTGTAGGCCGCCCTCCTGTTCCGTAGGAAGGCCTCGATCCAGCGAAGGAACTTGGCGGGCACCCCTCTTCGCTGCAGGATGTCCATCAGCTTGCCGTGGTCGACGGTATCGAACGCGTTCGCCAGATCGAACGACAGCAAACACGTGAACAGCAGACGGTTCCTGGCAGAGTCGAGAGCCGAAACTATCGAGAACAGCTGCTCTTCGGGACCGCGACCCTTGCGGAAGCCGCCCTGCCGCGAGTTGAAACGCCGGACCTCAGGATGCTGCGGGCTTTCCGTGAGGTACTCGAGCCGATTCTTCACGATGACTTCCATTACCTTGGAGATCACACTCGTAAGAGATATCGGCCGGTAACCCTCCGGCAAGGAGTGGTCCCGTCCTGGTTTCGGGACGGGGACGACGTGGGCGTCTCGCCAGGATTCGGGAACGAAGCCTTCCTCCCACGAAATGTTGACCAACTCAAGGATGAGGGCCCTGGCACCGTCGGTGAGTCGGCGGAGGAACTCACTGCAAAGCCCGTCAGGGTCGAGCGAAGTCTTCGGGTCGAGGTTGTCGAGGGCCCGATCGAGCTCGTCGGCGGTGATGAGCCCGCAGCCAGCGTCGTCGTTGGATGGTTCTTTAGCGGGGAACCACGGCGGCGGTTTGGTAGCTGTCGAACCGCCGCACACCCGTTTGAGGTGATCCCCAAAAAGCTCCGTCTTCCCGTCTGCGGCCACATAATATGAGTGACCGAGCCGGATGGGGGGGATGTTGTTCTGCTGCGTTCGACCGTCGATCTTGCGGATCAGGCGGAAGAGCAGCCCAATGTCCGTGCAGCGGTTGATCCTCCCGGAGAAGGCATTCCAGTGAGCCGCCTTCGCCTGCGTGGCCGCCGACGCGAATCTGGCGACCGCGTCGGAGTAGGCGCGCTGTGCGTGTGGGGCGTCAGGGTCGGCGAGGAGGTCGGTGAAGGCCGCCCCCTTGACACGCTCTAGAGCAGAGAGCCCCGGGGTCCACCATTCCTTGTACGGACGTCCTTGTCGATACCGGGGGACAAACTGGTGTACAGCACGGCGGAACGTCGAAGCGACTCGCTTAGCGAATTGCACATTGGTTGCCGGCCGGTTTGCGAGTAGGGCAGAGCTCTCCTCGTCGAGATGCTCCATCATGCCATCCCAGTCAGCCCGAGCCCAAGAGAACCAAGTTTTGCGGAGGACGCGCGGCTGGGAGTACCCCCGGGGAACTTCGAACGCCATGGGGAGGTGGTCCCGGGTGGTACCCCAAGAATCCAGCACTCTCCAATTGCGGATGTTGGAGGTGGGGGTGGAGATTACCACATCCGGAGAGGAGTACCTGGCGTGGGGGCGGTAGGCCATCGTGGAGACCGACGGGTCGTTCAGGGTCATGGCAGACGCCTCGACGAGCCAGTCCCTGAGGATTTTTCCGCCTGTGTTCTCGGCTCCCCGAGACCAGTCCGGGTGGTGGACGTTGAGATCACCGGCGATGACCACGTGGTCGTCCATCGGGAACGGCTCCATGCACAGGTCTCTCCCTTCCTTGCGGGGCGGGCGGTACACATTGTACACCCTCAGGGGGGGAAGGCCGATGCGAGTGATCTCGACAGCAACGCAATCTAGAGAGGAGTCGGCGTCGATATCAGGGGGCGGGATTTCCGTCGCGAGCAGGCTTGTGCGAACGAAGATGAGAACACCTCCGCCGCGGGCGTCTCCGTCTCGGTCGCGTCTGAAGACTCGGTAGCCGTCGAGGCGAGGGGGAAGGGACTTGCTCGAGAGCCATGTCTCTTGAAGGAGCAGGATGTCCGGGATCCTCGGAGACATGTTGGCGACCCCTCGGCTGATACTATTGGTACCGCCAGGGATGGACTCCCTTGCCCAAAATGATCGGCAGTTGAACGACACGATCAAAAGGATGCTATCGGGGTCAAAGGGTGCAGCGGCAGCGGGGGTACTGGCGGTGCGCCTCCGCCGCCGGCCGCGACCCGGCGGAGGGGCCGGCTCCCGGCGCGAAGCAGTATTGGTGTTGGCTGCTCGCGGTGGTGCGCCAGGGGTGGGGGGTGGACCGGCCGGATGGGCGCGGTGGTGGGCATCGGGGGGGGTTACCCCTCGATGCGGGGGCGACTGCCCTCAGTGCTGTGATAGGAGCGGGGGGCTGTAATCAGGCAACGACCCGTCGAAGCTCGGCCCGTCGCCCGGGAGAGCCAACGACCCCCCTTCAGTCGAACGTGCTCCGGCGGGGGGCGAGGGTTGCTGTTGGGGCAGAAGCCCAGTTGGCGGCGTTGCGTTACTGGCCGGGGACCGCCCGGCTCCCCTCGGACCCTGCGGGGTGAGGCTCTCGGGAGCGCTGCGGGATCGCGGGGGGGGATACTCCGCAAACGGACTTCTGCCCCGGCCCGCGACGGTGGCTCTGGTGGCGAGGGCGGGGTCAGGAGTTTGCGGTTGATCCGCCCGAAGCTCGGGGGTGCATTGGGGTCGGGGCGGCTCGGCTGTGGGCGGCAGGGGCGCTGGTTCCACAGCGGGACGTGCCGATCGTTTCCGCAGCAGAGACCTCTCCCGTGCAGCACGCTCGGCCGTGTCCTTGGTGTTGGGTCCCTTCCCAGTCTTCAGGGCCGACCGGGGCTTAGCGGGGGAAGGGGAACGGGTAGCGGGGGGTGGTACTAGGGGCAGCGGAGTGTCGTGCGGCTGCGGCGCCTGCAGCAAAGGTTCGGCACTGTCAACTGGTAGATCCACCTG
Organism: Diplonema papillatum; assembly: GCA_030068145.1. Taxonomy (NCBI): domain Eukaryota; phylum Euglenozoa; class Diplonemea; order Diplonemida; family Diplonemidae; genus Diplonema; species Diplonema papillatum. The sequence continues at coordinate 181 of JAPJBO010001103.1, read as the reverse complement.
CGTCCGGGACACCTGCTCGGAACTGGTTTCGGGCTGGGGGGGGAGGGTAGCCTCTCCCTTACAGAGCTCAGCTTCGTGGTCTGCTGACCTGTCCCGCGCTTTCTTCCGCAGCACAACCTTCGGGCGGCGGTCCAGGTCATGCCCGCGAGCGGGCAGCTCGCCCCGCAGGGTGTCGAGGGAG
>JAPJBO010001102.1:0-68589 GCA_030068145.1 Diplonema papillatum | reverse complement strand
ATACATGCCATACATGGGGAAGTGCGCAACCAGTGGGTCGTCCTTGATCTCACGGAGCCTGTCCGCTGGGTGAAACAGACGAAGTTACTCGGCCTCATCATCGATGACGAGCTGTCTTTTCACGCACACGCTGAGAGGGCCATAAAGCGCATGGCACAGAGAGGGAACCTCCTGCGCCACCTGTCGGGGAAACGTGGGGGTGCAGCACCGCTACGCTGCGCAGCCTGTACCTAACCTACGTGATCCCCTCTGTGACGTACTGTTTGTCGGTCTACGGGCCCTACTTGCTCAAATCGTCGCGCGCCTACCTCAGATCCTTTGAGCGACTCCACACGAGCTCGCTTGCGCACATCCTGGGATGCCGCAAAGGCGTTTCTGACTTTGTGGCGACCCGGGAGTCAGGTATTCCGCCGCTGGAGGTGTACGTGGACGTCAGACTCGGCAGCCTCTGGGAGAGAATGTTGCCCCGCAAGCACCTCTGGCCGGACGTCTTCAGACTGCCGTCCACACTGAGTCGACGATACACAGAGCTGACGCTGAAAGCCGGCACCCGCAACCTGCCGAGGGAACTCTGGGTGCACAACCCCTTCGCCCCTTGGCACCCACGTCCGGCGGTAGACATCAACCCCTCCCTGCCCGGCGGAAAAAAGGCAGCAGCACCTTCCGAGAAGAAACGTTCTGTCGAGAGCCAACTGCGTAAGCTCCCAGCCCCGGACTGTACGGTGTGGACCGATGGATCCGTACGCAGGGTACAGCCGCCGCCTCCACAGCCCGGTTCTCAAGCAGAACGCAACATATGGCCATGGTCCATGAAATGCGTAGACACCTGGACCTGGGGCGGAGCTGCAGCCTTGATTGAGTGCGCGCCCACGATCTCCCTTGCAAACGACCATGGCTTCGAGATCCGCCAGCGAGACGCCGTCCGTTCGACCACCCTCTCACACGCCGCTGGACGCTTTCCCTCCAGCCTCAAGGCGGAGACGCTCGCACTGGCCGCGGCCCTCAGGGCCCTCCTTAGGCTCCTCACGCCCACCACCGCGCCCCGAACGGTCTTACTGCTGTCAGACTCGCAGTCGCTACTGCAACTTTGGCGAGTGGCCCACAGACGCAGAAGCAACCCCTCATGGTACACATCTGGACCATGCTCCGTACCCTCACACGGTTAGGATACACAGCAACGCTCCAGTTTGTGTACGGACACTGTGGCCTGCGCGGAAACGAGGTGACCGACGGACTGGCGAGGCACGCCACTCTCCAACACCACAGAGAGCTGTCGCGGTGCCGGGGTAACCCCACAAGGGAGTGTCCGATCGCGGCGGAGGATGCGGTGGCGCGCTACAAGGCGTACCTGTCCGCCGTGTCCACCGAGGCCATGGCGCGAGCGGCGTTTGAAAGGGCGACCAAACACCGCATCACACTGCCCTACGCCCGGATCGTGGATGGGCGGAACATCAAGCGCCCAGCTCACCTCACGACGCGCGCTGAGCGGGTGATCCGGCAGTTCAGGACTGGTCACCACCCGCTAGTGATGACCATGTACGCCCCGGACTACGCCGATCTCGACAAGCAGGAAAGGCGGCGTGCCTATCGCAGCTGTGCACTGTGCGGCAAGCACCGCCCGAACGTGCTCGAACACCTGCTCGTTGAATGCGACGATGCGGCTAGCCAGCCACACCGCAGGAGCATGTGGTCGAAGGCTCTGGTCGGCAAGGGGCCCGAGGCCGCGTCACGCCTGCCGCCCGGAGCTACCAATGCCGACAAGCTGTGGCACGTCCTTTTCAAGTTTCCCGAGCTCGCCCTCGAGTACTTGCAGGATGCGGGTTTAATCCCTCGGTTCGTTAACGTGAGACCAGATTGTGGGGAGGCGCTGACCCCTTCCGGCTCAATCTGTGACGGAAGGTCTGTGTGGAGCTCACAGACTGTCACCTCGCAGATTAGTGCCCCACAGAGCACTCCGGCTAGCAGACAGTCGGTAAGCCTCAGCCGTGAACCAGTGGACTCGGAAGCCAGCGAGCCATACCGCAATTTGCACGACGACGGCCCGCCTCTCCGCACCAGCAGGTCTCCCACGCCCGACTTGGAGTCGGTGGCGGCTGGTGGGATCTGCTACACAGACGCCATCAGCAGTGACGGCTCTAACGACTGGGCCTGACGACGCCGCATCGTTCAACTCCACTGTTATCGAACCCAACGACACCACGCAACGTGCAGCTTCAAGACGTCAACGTAACATCACCTACAACCCACGGCCTTCAAGAAGTGCTGCCAGACAACGCCGATGAACTCGCAGCTGCCGTGTGCGTGTCCTTGAGCTTCCACATTGTCGCCTCGGCCAAAGCCAGCGTGTGCACAAACAAACGCCGTCGAACTCAGCTCTGCAAAAAACGACTGTTGCATTTGCTACCAAGCACCGCAAACTGCTGCGCCTCCAAAGGCAGCAAGAATATAAACTGAAGCACAAACTACAAATGCACCGACAACAGCAAAAGTGTTCCATAAAAGTGTTCCATAAACTGTGCACTGGCTACCAAGGCACCACCAACTGTTGCACCTACATCAAACAAAAAAACATACAAGACAAACCCAGTGAGTTCGGGTACAGCACGAAGCGACCCACTGTAACCCTGGGTTAACGTTAAAAAGTTACACAATGAAACAAGAGACAAGGAAATCACCCCACCCTAGCCTAGCAAGCAACCTAGCCCCCAACAAACTAGCCTGTGCCTTGTGCAGCACACAGTGTCTAACCTGCGTGGCATGTTACTTGACAGTAACACGGCCCAGTAAAGCCGTTTCCCGCCGTGTCGGGTGTCAACAAAAAAAAAAAAAAAAAAAGAAATTCCGGGGGCAAAAAAAAAAAAAAAAAAAAAAAAAAAAAAAAAAAAAAAAAAAAAAAAAAAAAAAAAAAAAAAAAAAAAAAAAAAAAAAAAAAAAAAAAAAAAAAAAAAAAAAAAAAACCCGTTGAGAAAATGCCGCCGTCGCCGGGGGGGGATCGGCCCCCCCGGACGCCACCGGGTGGTCAGGGGCAGGCGGCCCCTGCCGCCGGTAGGAGTGCGGACGCCGCCGCGTCCGCTGGCCCGGTTCCGCTGCCCCGCTCCTTTGCGGAGGTGCTCAGGCGGAGCTCTCCCGCTGCCGCTGTCGACGCCGCCGCCGCTGACGACGCCGCCGCCGCCGACGCTGACGACGCCGCCGCCGCCGCCGCCGATGACGCCGCAGCCGTCCCCCGGGCCCGGGTGCACCCGGCGCAATCCGCGCGGGAAGGTGAAGTCTGCAGAGACTTCAACTTCCGACGCGCGGGCTGCCGTCGGGTGCAGTGCCGATTCGTGCACCGGCTTCTCCCGGTCTGCCCGGCCTTCCAGCGGGGCAGATGCAGGGACGCCAGGTGCCCGAATCGGCACCCGCGCCCGGGGCAGGTACGCTTTCCTGTTCACCCCCAATACCCCAACCGTTCCTTCCACCTCGCAATCAACCAACACAACAGGCAACGCGGTCGACGGCTGCGCCAGCTCGGCGCAGCCAGGGCGTACAGGCCGCGGGCCCGTACGCGGACGACGACCTGCCGGAGGGCCCGCTGCTCCCGCAGGTGCTGGCCGCCCGGCGGGAGGTCCGCCGGGCGCAAGAACGCGCGGAGGAGCTGGAAGCCCAGCTCCTCCGCGAGTTCAACAGCTGGGCCCCTACCCCGGTGGAGGCTCTTTGCCTCGTGTGCGGTAGGCTCAGCACCACCGCCGGGGAGGAAGCCCAGCACCGGGCCCGGCATCGCAAGGATGCCGTGACCCAGGGCCGCGACTCGCTCGTCGTGGCCCATGTGGCGGTGGGAGACGGGGGCCTCCGCCACATGCGCGAGCTCTGCCTGCGGTGGCAGGCGGAGAGGCCCCAGGCCCAGCCGGCTCAGGGTGGCCCCCAACAGGGCTTCCCGTTCGCGGCACCGGGCCCTTTCGGGGCCCCGCTCCAGCCCGTCCTGCAGGCGGGCCCCGCCGCCCCTCACCCTGCTCCGAGGGGGGCGGAGCAGGGAGGGGGGACCGGTTTCGAGCGCGAGGCATCCATGGCCCCCGCTTGCGACCGTGTCCTGTTCGTCAGCGCGTCGAACAGGACGGCGTCGTCCCCTGCTTCCCCTCGGGACGTGAGCCTGCCTCCGCCTGCGTCCCGGCCCAGGGCACTGTCGCTGCCCGGGGACGTGGGGGGTGAGGCGGTCCCTGCCGGGCTAGGCGGGGCTGACCAGGTGGTCCCCGCCGCCGCGTGTGGCGAGGGCGACCCGGTGGGTCTCGCCGCGCCCCACAGGGAGGCCGCCCCGGTCGCAGCCGGCGCAGCTCGCGACGTGGCAGACCAGGCTGGTTCCCCCGACGCTATCGGGGTGGCCGACCAGGTCGAACCCGCCGGAGCGCCGGCGGGGCGGGCTGGCGTCGGGGCAGCCGACGCCCAGACCGCGGAGCGTAAGCTCCGGCGGGAGCGTCGTCGGTTCCGTCACGCCGCGGACCCGACTGCGCCCGGCGGGTCCTCGACGGCTGAGCCCTTCCCGGACTCCGACGAGTCGGACTCTGATGTCGATTCGGAGTCGGGCACGTCGGGCGACGGGGGGGGCCACGGCGGAGGCGACGAACGCCGCGACGGGGGCGGCTCCGGCAACGGGGGGCCCGGGGGCGGCTCGTCGCAGGCGGGCCAGCCGGCGAGCGACGCGCCGGACGCGAGCGCCGAACCCGGTCAACCGGAGGCACCCTCGGAGGCCGGCCTCGGGAACGGGTCGGCCGCGAACGACAGGTCCGGCCTGGCCGCGGCCCCAGCGGAAGCCAGCCCCGGAGAGGGGGGCTCCGGAGCCGGCTTGCCGCCGGTCGCGGGGGCCGGGCCTGCCCGGAACGGCCCGTCCCCGGGGGTCGAGCCCGGCACTTCGGGGGCTGGCTTGGTCCCCGGCGACAAACGCCCGGCGTCGCGCTCGCCGGTCGACACGCCGGCGGCCAGGCGCCGCAAGCAGCCCCACAGCGCCGAAGACCCCCTCGCCGGATGGGAGACGCCCCCTTCCGGCCTAACGTGGGGCACACCGTCGGAAGCGTCGTTCCCGACAGGGGGCAGTGCTTGGGAGGGGGCGCACCTCCCGTGCCCCAGTCCCCCCGCGCCGGGGCCGGGAGGGCCGTCAGAGACGGCGGCCGGGCCGGGCGGCAACGCTCACACCCCGGCGGGGGCAGCCTGCTCGCCAGACCCGCGCCCACCCGTCAGCCAAGCTTGTCAGAACTTGCTGAACGCTGTTTGCGGAACACCGGGTACCCCTGCTAAGCGCCCCGCGTCCCGGTCGCCAGTGGGGACTCCGGCCTCCGTCAGGCGGAAGTCGTTCGCGGGTATGGGGCGGGGCCGGGGCGCCGGTATAGCGGCGGCGGCCCGGGCCTTGGCCGCTCGGCTGGCGGCTGGGCGGCGCAGCCCTTCGGGACCGGCCCCTGCTTCGGCCGGCCGGGGGAGAGGCACGGCGGCGAGGCGAAGTCCCCCGGCTTCGTCCTCCGCGTCCTTGACGCCTGTCCTCTTCCCGGACAGCGTCCGGGCCGCCCACGCCCCAGCGCCCCCCCACGTGCACGTCTCCCTGGGAAGGGGGGGGGACGACCCCTGCGATGACGGGGACGTCCAGCGCCACCCGGGGCCGCTGCCGGGGGGCCCCTCTGGAGGGTGCGGCCCCGAGGCCGTCCGCGTCCTCTCGCGAGGACGGGGCGGCGACGACCTCTGCGTGGATGGGGACATCCACCCCAACCCAGGGCCGGCAGCCAGCGACGCTCAGGACCCGGCCCCCACGGTCGCTGAACCGGCACCGGCCAGTCTGCAGAGCGCAGCGGGGTCGCAGGGGGCACCTGCGCCCGTCTGCATCTGCCGCACGACCGGGGAACGGAGAGGCAGACACCGGATGTGGTGCCCCTGCTCCAAGGCCTACCGGGAAGCCGTGGCTGGCGGGAGGGAGCCGGCGGCGATCCCGCCTCGGACTCCCGTGGAGCCATCCGGGGGCGCTCCCAGGGCCGCGGGCCAAGACGGCCATCGGGGGGGAGCAATCCCCTTCACGTTCGAAGAGGTTGCGACTGCCGGCATTCGCACTCTGGAACGGGTGCCGGCAGCCGCAAAGCCGCAGGTCTCCGCTCTCTTCGAGACCGTCCTCAGGGCAGCCACCGATGATGCCGGGTGGTTGCGGGCGTACGCCTTCGCCCCCCTCGTCCTCGCGGCCACCCACCGGGGGGGGCGGAAAGCGGTGACGGAGGCCCTCCGCCGCCGCGTCCGCCTTTGGAGGGCCGGGCAGCTGGACACCCTGTGGGATGAGGCCCGGGCCGTCTCAGCCGGGAAGGCCGATCGCCGCGCGCGCCGGCGAACCTACCCGGTTGCAGACGACGCCGACAACAGGCTCGAGCTGCAAACGGATGTCGAGTCCGTGGACGACCTGGACGGGGCCACTGTGAGGCAGGTCCTCCGGCGGGCCCGCGACCGATGTTACTCGCGGGCCGTCTCTGCGCTTTCCGCGGCGCAGACTGCTCCGGCGGACGACGCCACGCTGGCGGCCCTTATGGAACTGCACCCCCCAGCCCCCGAGCTGCCTGACGACCGCAGCCTGCGGCCCGTGGCCGTTGCGAGACCTTCCCCGGGCGTCATCCGCCGGGTGCTGAAGAAGATGCCGAAAGGCACCGCCGCCGGCCCGTCCGGCCTGTCTGCGCAGCACCTCCTCGACCTGTGGGACGTTTCCGGGTCGTTTAAAGAGGCAGTGGCAGACGCGGTCTGGGCCCTCTCTTCCGGTAGAGTGGCTGCAGCCGCCCGGCCGTACCTGTTCGGGGCGAGGCTCGTCCCGTTGGTTAAGAAGTCCGGCGGCATCAGGCCCATTGCATGTGGGGAGATTCTGCGCCGGGTGGCCGGCAAGGTCCTCGCATCCGACCGGGCAATCAAGGACCTGGGGGCGAACGTCCTCCTGCGGAGTGGGCAAGTCGGCGTCAGTGTCAAGGCGGGGGCCGACGCAGGCGTGCACGCCATTCGCAGGGTCGCGGCCCTGTACCGCGACAGAGACGTGACGGACCGGGGGATACTGCAGATCGACTTCGCGAACGCCTTCAACATGCTTCGGCGGGAAGCGATCATCCGCAGTGTCAACCGTCACGCCCCCCAGCTGTTGGGGTACGCATTGGCAGCGTACGAGAAACACTCCGCGCTAGTGGTGGGCGACCGGGGGATCTCCTCCGAGTGCGGAGTCCAACAAGGAGACCCCTTGGGACCGCTGCTTTTCAGCCTCGCCTTGCACGATGTCGTTGTTCCGCCGAGCCCCGAGGAACAGCCGCCCGTCCCCGCGGCCCTGGCTTCGTCGCAGGCGCCCGCCGATTCTGCCCTCGCGACGCCCGCACGGGACTCCGGTCAGCCGGAGCCTCCCGACGCCATCGGGGGGCAGCCCACCCCTTCAGTGCCGGCACAGGCCCCAGGCTCGGGGGACCCAGCAGCGTCGCCGCCACCGGCAGGGTCCTCGGCAACCCGGGGCGCCCCTGAGGGGGCGCTGGGTCAGGCGGAGCTTGACCTCCTGACGTTCTTCCTCGACGACGGGGCGGCCGGGGGGGAGCTCGACTCCCTCGGCCGCTGGCTGCGGGACTTCGAGGACAGAGCAACAGCGGTCGGGCTCAGCCTGAACCGGGGAAAATGCAGGCTGTCCGTCGGCCCCGGCGCCACAATCCCCGAGGCCCTGCAAGGCATCGAGACTTGTCCGCTGGACGAGATTCAGCACCTTGGCGTCCCCTGCGGGTCCCCCGAGAAGATGCGCGTCTTCGTCGAAGAAGCGGCCAAAGGCGCCGAGAGGAAGATGCGGATGATCGCCTCCCTCCCGGATGCGCATGTGGCGTTGACACTGCTGAAGTTCTGCGCCGGCTTCGTCAGCGTCGTTCACCTCATGCGCGCAGTGGGGGCCGTCTTCGACTTCGCTGGCATCGATCTAGCCACGCAGTCTTGCCTGGCGACGATCACGGGCATCGAGACGGACGCATCCGCCTGGGCCCTGGCTTCCCTTCCCGTCAGGCTGGGCGGCCTGGGCCTGCACTCCTGTGCAGACACAGCGGCGATCGCGCACATCGCGGCCACCTTTGACGGCGAGGCTTGCCTGTCGTCCCTGGTGACCCCCTACGTCCTGCCGCACGCCATGCTTCTCGACGAGGACGACACCTTTCTAGCGTCCCTTGAAGACCCGCGCCTTGCACCCTATGATTCCGTCCTGGAGAAGATCCAGAACGTTCTGCAGGCACGGGATAACTACGGGGGGCGTGGACAGAAAGTGTGGTCCGCGACGGTTCATGACGAGCGGCGCAAGGCCCTCATCATCTCGATGACTGAGGAGCTAGGCAGGTCAGGCCAGCTCCAAGGGTCGGCGCTGGCCCTGAAGCAGGTCCAAATCCGGGCGCGGATCCAAAGCTGCTCCGGCCAACATGCGTCCGCGTGGCTTTACGGCAACGCTGAAGCAGACCCCAGGCTGTGGCTATCCCCCGCGGAGCTCGCGGTGGCCATCCGGCTTCGGCTCGGGTTGCCCATCGCCCCCACGCCGAGCATCTGTCGCCTCTGCGGGACAGGCTCGGCAGACGTCGACGGAGTGCACGCGCGTAGTTGCTTCTCCGGCGGCCGCCGGACGAGAATGCACAATGCACTCCGCGACGTCATCGCTGACTTCGCCCGCCGCGGGCTGCTGGCCCCGGCGGTCGAGCGCCCCGTGTTTTCGAACACGGAGCGGAAGCGCCCGGACATCAGCTATGTCCGGGACGGCACCACCGTTGTGTTAGATGTCGCCGTCACCTTCCCCCTGCAGCCATCGAATCCCCAGTACGCTAAAAGGGCAGCGGAGAAGCCAGGGGGGGCGGCGACAGCCTACGCAACAGCTGTCAAAGAAGGGAAGTACCGCGGCATCATCGACAACGAGCCAAACCCCCGGGAATGGCTCGCTGTCCCGCTAGTCGTGGACACCTTCGGAGCGTGGTGTCCTGGAGCACTCACGGAGTTGCGGCAAATAGCCCGCAAAAGCGCCCTCCGTGAAGACCGGACCGCTTCGGCCGCCTGCCAGGACTTCTTCCACCAATTGAGCTTTCAGGTAGCCCAAGGGGTGGCAAGAATAGTCATTGCATCTGGTGGGGCGCGACCGGACGAAGCGGTCCACCCTGTTGCAGGGGGTAGTGTCACTGCATCGCGGGTTTTTTTACCTGGTCGGACCTGCTCGCTAGCAGGCCAGCCCAGGTCGCAGTGAGACTGGCGTTCACTGTGTGCTGAAGAAGCATTTTTTTGGGCTCCCGCTCCGGAAGCAACCGGATACCGGTAGCCCCGCTGTACCAACATGGCTTGTACAGTGTCCCGCGCTCCAAAAAAAAAAAAAAAAAAAGAATTTTTGGGGCACACCTGGTACAGCGGTCAGGGCGCCAGATTGTTAACCTGAGGGTCGCTGGTTCGATTCCCTGACTGGCCAACTTCTCCAGGCGTTTGGGGATGAACTCCCAGATGCAAGCCCTAGTTCAATAGCCGAGCGGAAACTGGTCCGCGAAAGGATGGCTTCCATACCTAGTATGGTTTCCCAACCATCCCCATCAAGGGGACCTCAAAGGAGTGGAGTAAGGTGCCCTGGTGGCCTGAAAAAAAAAAAAAAACAGAACTTTTTTGAACTCAGGAACCAGTTTGGAAGCAGAAGCAGCGAACTAACGGGGCCTAAGCTAGAAAACTGGCGGCCAGGGGGGAAACCAATCTACACGAATGAACGGTAAGACCGGAGGCTGGCCTATCGCAGGGCATTTCCTGCACGCTGGTGTTTAAATAGGGGAGGTAGCACGGGGTTTGGAGCGTGGGGGTGGGCGTCAAGGTGGGGACTTTACATTTTCTCTACTTTCTGTACAGTCTACGTCGTAAAATACTATGAAGCGTAGTCACCAGTTTCATGCAGCATTTGTAACGTTTTTTCACAGTTAAGAGGTTCGAATAGTACAGGCAGAACATTTGCGTACTATCCCAGAGGTCGTAGGATCGATTCCTTGCTGACGAACTTCCAGGCGTCGGGGGATGAGCTCCCCGAAGAAACCGGTAGCTCCGACGGCTCGGCCGACCGCGAGTAATGTAGGAACAGTACACCTACCCCCGATAAAACCATGGGGCGCTGATGAAAAAAAAAAAAAAACACGCGAATCAGTACGCTGACGGCGCAGTCCAACACCAGACGCACACACCCGGCACTACACAGTCCCCACGGCCACCGACCAACCGACGCAAGGCGGCAGCAGTAAACCGGCAGCACGACAACGGAGACGCAGGCGCCGACGAACAGCCGAAGCCCGCACGCCGACACGGACGCAGCCGGTCACCGGACCGAACAGCACCTGAGAACAATAAGAAAAGAGAGGGGAAAAAAAGAAGGCAAACAAAAGTACCACCGCAGCAGCGCAACAGCGCCGCGACCGAACACGACTACCAACGAAGGGTAGACTCGGTGCACCGACAGCACACCCACCTGACCATAGGAAGGTCCAAAAGGGTGGAGTGAGCACTGGAGCGGTCACTGAGGCAGATAGGTAGCTGCAACACAAGAACAGTGCATTAGCAACCAAAACAAAAAAAGACAACCCTCCGGGCCGAGAGCGGACAATGAGCACGGGATAGAACAGCGTCAGAAACACCAGCCCGGTGTTTCCGACTGCCGGAGACGACCTGGCCAACGGACCGCACCACGCAGAGTGAGCACTGGAGCGGTCACTGAGGCAGACAGGTAGCTGCAACACAAGAACAGTGCATTAGCAACCAAAACAAAAAAAAGACAACCCTCCGGGCCGAGAGCGGACAATGAGCACGGGATAGAACAGCGTCGGAAACACCAGCCCGGTGTTTCTGACGCTGCCGGAAGCGACCAGGCCAACGGACCGCACCACGCAACAGCGCCGCAAAGCGAAACAGAGACAAGCAGCAAGCTCAAAGGCCCCGGAAGGAAGAACAAAGTAGAGGCAGGCGAAGCGCCCAACGGACCGCACCACGCAACAGCGCCGCAAAGCGAAACAGAGACAAGCAGCAACCAAACCAGCCCCCCCCGACCGAAGCGGAGGACCGACTCAACAGGCAAACCCTGGCACGCCAGGGTTTACCAACAGAAGTCAGAACACCGCCCGGAAGGGAGAGCCGCACAACAAGTCCAAAAAATACCCCCCACCAACTGCCGAAAAAGAAATACCTTTCCCTTACCTTGTCCCACAAAACCAGAACCAATAACAACGCCCCCCCCCCAAGCACGCAAGAGAAGCCGAGTCCTGCCAAAACAACAGACAACGTAATAACCCCCCGTTTCAGTGCTACACGCACCACGCTCAACAACAACCCACAAGAGCGAAGGCAGCAGGACGGGCAGCGGCAGCGAAACAGCGCCACGCGCCCGACAACAACAGGAAAGTCCCGAAGCGAAAGCAAACCCCCCCCGACCGACACGGAAGACCGACTCAACAGGCAAACCTGGCACGCCAGGGTTACCAAAAGACGTCAGATCACCGCACCGGAAAGGGAGGGCGAGCGAAGGACGAAGCCACAACAAAACCAAGGAAAAACAACCATCACTGCACACAACACGCAGAGCCAAGCAGCATATCAGCAGCGAACCAAAGCAATCCTCTTGACAAGTTACTATCACAGGCAACTGACAGCACGGCAATCGCTCGAAACACACCGACCGCTACTGGTAAAGCCTGGCACGCCAGGACATCATTACCAAAACAGCGGCAAGAAACAAGGGGAGGGCGGGCAAGAAACAATCCCACTGAACCCCCCCACAACCATACCAAGAACGAACGAAAGGAAACAGAAAACAAACAAACGCCCCAAGGATGAAGAGAAGGCACAAGGAACCTTAGCACCGTATCCCCAAGCCTAACCCGGGTGCGGTTTCCAAATGTTGAAATTGAAATTGAAATTGAAATTGAAATTGAAATTGAACACAAATCCCGGTTCCTAAACCCGGCAAGGACCACAGCCTCCCAGAAGGATACAGGCCCATCTCCCTCACAAGTGTGGTGGCGAAGCTGATGGAGGTGATGGTGAAGAATCGTCTGGTATTCTTAGCTGAAAGTCCTGATATCCCATCGGTCCTACCATTTTGTGACAAGCAGGGTGGCTTCCGTAGAGGGAGGGGAACTGAGGAGCAAGTCTGTAGCATCGTCTCCGCGCTCGATAATGCCCGTCGTAATCAGCGGTTCTCCTGCCTTCTCTCATTCGATCTTGCGAATGCGTTTGATACAGTCGATCACGATCGTTTGCTAATGGTCATGGAGCAGCGCGGGCTCCCCCCATGTTTTCTGCTCTGGGTGCAAGCCTTCCTGAGAGACAGAAAAGCAGCGTATAAGGTGGACGGCGTGACTGGAAAGCAGGTCCCTCTAGCACGGGGAGTCCCTCAAGGGACCGTGCTAGGTCCAATATTGTTCCTATTCTGCATTGACGAGTTGGGGGAGCTGCTTGCCGACCTCGGTACGAGCATGGGCAATACGACAGATGGTCAGCCGATACTTACACTGTCGTTGTTTGCGGATGATGTCGGCGTGGTCGTAACCGGGGATAGCGTTGACGAGCTGAAAGAAAGAGCACAGGTGGTTGTTTCAGAGGTCGAAAAATGGGTTGAGAAGGTGAACATGAGCCTTGCTTACCATAAGACCAAAGCACTATTCGTCCGTCCTCACGGAATGATCGTGAAGGCTCCCCTGGTCCTCTTTTCACCGTCGACAATATCGGTGCAGGCGCGACAGTTACTTGCGTGGATTACGAGCGAAACCTGTTCTTTCTGGGCGAATACCCCTGAATACGCGCAGCATCACAAGAAGCACATTCTGAAACTCGACGGCGTTGACCATCCCACCGTTGAAGACGCCAAAATGGTCCAGGCGAGGAGAAAAGACGGTGCTGTTCAGCTGGTAGTCGCACACCGCATCGACTGGGTTAAAGAAACGAAGTTCCTCGGCCTGGTAATTGACGATGAGCTCTCGTTCAACCCGCATGCTGAACGAGTCGTCAATATCATGTCCAAGAGAATGAACTTGTTACGGCACGTTTCTGGGAAGGCGTGGGGTTGCAGCACGACAACACTCCGATGTCTGTACTTGACATACGTTCTCCCAACAATAACGTATTGTCTGTCGGTATATGGCGCCTACTTGTTCCTTCCACAAGGCGGTAGAAGAGGCTTCACGAGCCCGTATCTCGAGAAATTCGAGAGGTTGCACAGGCGCTCGCTGACGTACGTGCTGGGGTGTAGGAAAGGTATATCAGACCTTGTCGCCACTCAAGAGGCCGGTATCCCCCCCATCAAAGTCTACATCGACCACCGCCTTGGCAGCCTTTACGAAAAATTAAAACTGCGAAGCCTCCTCTGGGACCGAACCCTCAACGCACCAGCTACCCCACTGGCCCGTTATGTTGACCTTGAAAGGAGAGCGGGTACACGTGACCCTCCGCGAGAGACGTTCGTGTTCAACCCGTTTGCACCCTGGTCCCTGCGTCCTCCAGTTGCAATTCATCCCTCGTTACCGGAAGGCAAGACCCCGGCCGAGAAGAGAAGCATCGTGGAAAAACGCCTCCGTGCGTTGCCATCACCCGACTGCACGGCATGGGCTGATGGTTCGGTCATGAAGCAAAGCCTCCCGTCGCCCCCTCCTATAGGGGACCCGGGGTTCGACCGTCGGCAACTGCGATGGCAAGTGTTCTATAACGATGTGACAACGTGGGGCGGAGCTGCCACTTATTTGGAGTTCGGTCCTTCGGTACGACTAACCGATGCACATGGCTTTGAGGTCCGCTTCGAACACGGCTGCCCGACAATCTCCAGCACCTGTCCGGCTGGCAAGTTCCCGTCGAGCACAAGAGCAGAAACGGTCGCGATGGTTGAGACCCTCAGAGTACTGTTGGCTGTGCTGCCGCCGACTGATGTACCTCTCGAAATCCTCATCCTGAGTGATTCTCAGTCGCTTCTCCGAGACCTTTGCAATGGCCCGCATGCCCAGAAACAGCCATTGATGATTGAAATTTGGCTTGCGCTCAACGAACTCAACTCCCGTGGGTGCCGTATCACCATCCAGTTCGTCTACGGTCATTGCGGCCTGCGGGGCAACGAAGTCGCTGACAAGCTCGCCAAGGATGCCGCCTGTCGCCACTACAGGGCCATGACTGGTCCGTCATTTGGTGTCACCAGGGTGCATCCTCCTATTGCAGCAGTTGATGCGTCAACACGCTATAAATCACGGCTCACCCGGGAGTACAACGAGAGTATGGCGATCATGGCTTACGGGCGGGCTGCGATGGCAGGTAACGAAACTCCGTTTGCTGGCATTGTGAACGGGCGCGTTATCAAGCGCCGCAAGGACCTCACCAACCGGGCGGAGAAGGAATCGCGCCAGTTGCGGACGGGCCATCACCCGCTTGTCATGACGATGTACTCAGCTGAGTACCACACGATGCATCGTTGTGACCGACGCCAGCTTTTTCTTCCTTGCCCAGTCTGTGGTCGCCGCTCCCGTAGTCCGCTGGAGCACTTGTTCGTATGCTGCACCGACCTTGTGACCCAGCGGCTTCGGGACAGCATGTGGGCGGTCATGGCAGACAAGTGTGGTCGCACGGAGGGCTTGAAGCACGTAGGAACAAAGGACAAACTTTGGCTCCTGCTGTTCCAGCATCCGGAGGTCGCTCTTCGGTACCTGCAGGAAGTCGGAGCGATACCGCGGTACCGGATCCTGCTCAACGACGATGATCTGCTGTGGAGCAATGCTGCAGCTCCTGCTGTCTCGAGCGACATGCTCTCGGCCTGGAGCTCTCAGACCGTTCTATCGCAGTTGAGTTCGCCTGTGGTTCCGTTGCTTTCGAGTCAACTGGTACCTGGGCCGGATATCAGTTCGAATGGCAGTCAACTCGCCGGGCCTCAGCACGAATCGGATCGTTCTCCGACACCGGACCTGGACTCTTGCACTGGCACGCTCCGGTTCGAGGACGCCCTGGACATGCAGGCTGCGGTTTCAACTACCAGCAGTAGTCCGGGTGAGTGGGCCTGAGCGGGCTCGTCCGTTTTCAACTGCACGAGAAGCCTGCTACACCTGCAGCCTGCTGTGCGGTTGTCCGAAGACCGCGCGCCTGCAGCATGCGATGACTTGCATCACCACCTCTGGCACCTGTTCAAACTCAATCAACAACTCTGTCCTCCCTTCCAACCGAATAGAAAAAGTGAACGGTCTCCAACCCTGAATTGAACCTGGTGAACACCTTGCACTAACGTCCGCAATGCCAGGGGTTCAGGCTGAAGCGACATCATCCCACCAACGGATTGCGATGCCGCTCGCGTTGGACACTAATCTGTTTCAGCCGCGGAGATTGTCAACATCTTCGAAGGCGTTCGCTGAGTCTTAGGGCTTGGCTGCAAATGACCGTGTCCCCGCAAGTCGGCGCAACCGTTCGTTTGAAAGAGTCGCCGCTGTGACGTCGTGTAGAGCGCGCCGGATGCCGCCTATTGCTTTGTGAATTACATCGTTACCTGTAAGCTTCTCTAGTGCAGTCAACACCTGAGTTAATGCTCAGGTCGCCGGCCTTACCTGAAGCAAGGTCAGCCTGTGGCCAACCGTCCTCGTCATAACAAGGTTGTCATTGTATGCGTACACGTTTGTTCCGGCAACTTAGCCTTCTTTCGTCGGCTAGTCGGATCGGGGGTGTGAACGGTGGCTCAGGTCTGCACTGTGACTTTCGACAACGGCCCTGCCGTTACTGCCATATTCTCGTACTTATGTGCAACGCGCATGCACGTATGCATCGAAGCATGTACACATTCAGCCGTGTACCATGTGTACATTCGCTCAGTCTCGCTAGTCAGTGCACAAGTCCCAGTGATAAGGGCTCGAACAGCAAGTTGTCAAGGCATTAGCGTAACAGGCTACAGAATAGGTCTAAGCCTACACTGTCTAGCTGCATCTGTCAGTCACGGGCGCTCCACCTGACCTACCCGGCCGTCACTAGTAAGGCCTACATGGGGGGATCAGTTTGCAGGAAGCCCCGACAATCGAATTCCTCCCCGTTTCCATTTTTCTTTCAGTATCAGTTCAGTTTCTAACCCGACAGTAAACCCGGCCCAGTGAAGCCGTTGCCTACGGGCGTCGACATGTAAAAAAAAAAAAAAACACAAATTTTTTTTTTTTCAATTCCGGACCAACTTGGCTACTGAAGCAACGAACGAACGGAGTCTCAGCTGGAAAGCTGTAAATATCCGCAGGTGTCGTCTAGTGGTTAGGACGCTCGCCTCACACGCGAGAGATCGTCGGTTCAATCCCGACCATCTGTATTTTTGGGTGATTCCCCATTATGCTATTAGGGGCTTTTACCTCTAATACACACGGCAAATCACCCGAGAAGGTACGGCTCGGAGGAGACAGCATTGAAACATGAAAAGCTGCGCGCCCTGACCACGCCCTCGGACTTGGAGTAGGACCTCAAACTTTTACGTGAACCGAAAACCGTTAACAGAAAGAGAACCAATTTACGTAAACCGAAAACCATTACCAGAAAGCGAACCCAATAACGAGAACCAAGAACCGTAGCCAGAAGGAAAAACAATTTACGTGAAACAAAAAACCGATAAACGAACAAGTAGTAGTCATCACTCCATCACAAACAACACAACGGAGTAAATGGTGGCACAAAGAACCACTGTACGCTTTCCCGTTAGAGACCGTCTTGCCTCGTCTTGCCCGGGCTTCGTTCCGCCCTACAGAACAGAACAGAACGGTTCAGCCTAGGCGGTGGGGTCGCCACGTTTGTGAGGTCCAACCTGCACGTAAAAGAGATCCCTGTCCCCGCGGGATTATGTAATTCTACGACGGAATGCGTGGCAATCGAGATCACCCGCATCGGTCTCCCAGCACTGCAGGTCTACAACGTATACCACCCACCGTCGAAATCCTCCCACACAAACCTCGACATGGAGCCCTTTCCGATGGACGAAACCGTCGTCATCGCCGGTGACCTAAACGCCCACCACCCGGACTGGTCCCACGGGGCTATTAACGCATGCGGACGGAACCTGAAGGACTGGCTCGTCGAGGTGTCGGCAGTGGTTAGCAACAACCCCGCAGTCCACACCATGCCGCCGAGGCCGGGTATCAGAAACTCATCCCCGGATGTAGCCATCTCCTCCCGCATCCCCGGCTTCATACGCAACTGGAGGAGACTGGACTCCTGGGAGTCCGACCACTACCCTGTCGCCTTCGAGGTTCCGAGGGGGTACAGGCAGCCTCGGCCCCCCAGGCTTACATGGTTCTCCTGGAAACGGGCAGACTGGGAAGAGATGATGCTTCGGTTGGATGAGGAGAGCGCGACCCTTCTCGCCAAAAGACCGGCCACCAACACCCAGTTCGCCAAACGCATTGCCTCCTGCTTCCGCCGTGCCATCCATGATTTTGTCCCGAAGTACACCCAGGGCCGTGCGTACAAGGCGTGGTGGACCCCTGAGCTCACCACCCTCGAACGTGAAAAAGCCGCCGCTTTCGCGGAGCTGCAGGCGGAGCCCGACTCCTCGGACAAGATCTGTGCACACCTCGAGAAGATATGCGAGTTCAAGGAGGCCGCCACGCAGGCCAAAACCTGCTACTGGGACAGGATAGCGGGCCGCATTAACAGGTGCACTGGCATTGCCCTCCTTTTCCGCCAGGTCCGCATGCTGGACGGTAGGCGCAACCACCTTTCTATCCCTCCGCTGCGGAACGGCGAAGGTTTCTGCGTCGAAGCCGAAGTCAAAGCCGAAATCCTCGGACGGCATCTCGAGTCCGTCTGTGGGGGCGCAAACACTGATCCCCCCCGCCGATGGGCTCCGAAAAATCGCCCGTCCGATGACGACGTTGGCTGTGGGCGTATAACCGAGGACGAGCTTGATCGTGCTCTCAAGGATCTCGACCCGAAGACATCCCTGGACCCCGACGGCATCTGCACCGAGTTCCTGTCCAGGCTGGATGGAGGCGCCAAGCAGCTGATCCTCGAGCTCCTGAACATCTCTTGGGGTGAAGGGTTTGTCCCGGACACCTGGCGTGATGCCCACGTCATACCTGTCGCGAAGCCAGGCAGAGACCACTCCCTCCCTGAGGGTTACCGCCCTATCTCTCTGACGAGCGTTACCTCCAAGCTGATGGAAGTGATCGTCAAGAACCGGCTGGTTTTCCTGACGGAGAACGAGGAAGTCACCCAGGTCCTACCTTTCTGCACTCGGCAGGGCGGCTTCCGTAAGCAGCGAGGTACTGAGGAGCAGCTTTACTCCGTCATGACCACGATCGACTGCGCGGTACCTACCCGGCGACGCGTCTGCCTCCTCTCGTTCGACCTGGCCAACGCCTTTGACACCGTCGACCACGCCCTCCTACTCGACGCTATGCAGAGTAAGGGAGTCCCCCCTAAGTTTCTCGTGTGGCTTGAGTCCTTCTTGAGGAACAGAAGGGCGGCTTTCAAGGTCGATGGGGCCACCGGAAGCAAGTTCCACCTGAAGCACGGCGTGCCCCAGGGTACCGTCCTCGGGCCGATACTCTTCTTGTATCACATCGACGGCCTCGGCACCTCACTGGAAGCTCTCAACAAGCGAATTGTTGAAGAGACCCAAGGGGGTTCCTGGATCACGTTCTCACTCTTCGCCGACGATGACGGCGTCGTAGTCTCTTCCCCAAGCCGCGCCCCACTTGAGAAGTACACCCAAATGGTTGTGGACGTGGTCGAGGACTGGACGATCGAAGCCAAAATGCACCTGTCAAAGCTGAAGACGGAAGCAGTCTTGTTTCGGGATCCTGGTGCCCCCGAACCTGTACCTCTGAGGACGAGATTCAACGCCACAGCCGTCGACGTCACGGTGCCCGCCGATTACGCCGCGACGCTGAAGTCGAGATCGGCCTGGAAGTTCCTGGAGCCGGAGAAGGACTCGCCCTGGCACCAGCACCATGGCAAAATCATCATCTCGCTTGAAGTCGTGGAAGGCGGCCGCATGGTTACCATACGCGTCGCCGATGGGCTGCGCTGGGTAGGCAAGACCAAACTTCTTGGCCTGACCATCGACTCGGAACTCACGTTCCACCACCACATGCAGCGTGTAGTCGACAACTTCTCTCTGAAGTTGAACTTCCTGCGGCACCTTTCCGGGAAATCGTTCGGTTGCAACACGTGCACGCTGCGCACTCTGTACCTGACGTACGTCCTACCGACATACACGTACGCCCTGTCGGTCTACGGCCCGTACCTCCTTCGTTCCACATCTCCCCTGGTGGCAACACTTGAGCGGCTGCACAACCGTGCCCTTATTCTCCTCCTCGGATGCAGGAAGAACACCTCCGAATTCTCAGCGCAACAAGAATCCGGGATCTTGCCGCTCCGTGCGATAGCAAGGCTCCGTATCGCCGCTTTGCGAGAGAGAATGCGGCGCCGCGGCACGCTCTGGCGAAAGGAGCTCGCCATGCACTCGACGATGAGGCGAGACTACGTTGACTTGTGCGAAAAGGCCGATACGGACGGGTGCAAGCGCGAGGAATTTGTTTTCAACCCGTTTGCCCCCTGGACGCCCAGCCCTAGGGTGTCTATAGTCGCCACCCTGCCAGGGAAGAAGGGCGACTCGCCTGCGGCCAAGAAGCGTATCGTCGTAGCCCGGCTGAATGAGCTTGACCCGACGGACTGCTCAGCCTGGGTGGACGGCTCGGTGCTCAAAGGTGAACCGCCGCCCCAGCCGCCGCCCTCGATAGCCGACAATTGGGACGAACGTCATCTCCCGTGGCTGAAGCGCTACAACGATAAGACGACATGGGGCGGGGCCGGACTGTACTTCGTGTTCGAGCCGTCTATCACCGACAGCCTGCGCAACGTCGCTGGTATGAAGCTCACCGCCGCCGGGGATCGGCGCACGACAACCCGGTCGTTCCCGGTCGGGAAATACGCGCACAGCTACCGCGCGGAGCAGGTAGCCCTGTACTCGGCCCTGGTGTTCTACAGTCAGCATCTCGCGCCGACGACTCGCCCGCTCCACATCCTCATCCTGAGCGACTCCCAATCGTTTCTCAAAACGTTGAGTGCCGGCCCGCATGCCCAAGTCGAGCCTCTCGCCATAGAGTGCTGGAAGATCCTGTCGGATCTGGAAGCAAGGGGTTATCTAGCCACCTTGCAGTTCGTCTACGGGCACTGCGGGCTTGAAGGCAACGACGTGGCGGACAACCTCGCAAAAACTGCGGCCCTCGCACACCGTCAGGCTGCGGAAGACTCTTCCGCGATTCACCCTGAGCCCTACCCGCTGACCGTCGCTGATGCAATCTGCCGCTATCGACGGTACCTACGACTGGATAGCAGCGAATTAGGTGCCAAGGGTGCGTTCGAGCGTGCAGACGAGCACGGGAACATCTCGCCGTTCGCCCGTATTGTTCACGGGCGGCCGATACCTCGACGCCGTCACCTCACGGCGCGGGCGGAGCGAGAGATTCGCCAGCTGAGGACCGGACACCACCGCCTGATCATGACGCTTTATTCTGCGTCGTACGTATCCCTCGGTTCGGATGAGCGGCGGTGGCACTTCCTTCCGTGCCCGATCTGCGGGGCTCGCTCGCCCAGCCCCCTGCTGCACTTATTCGTGCACTGCCGAGCCTTCGTTACAGCTCCCCTCAGGACCACGCTGCGGCTTGAGGTAACAAGGCGGATAAAGAAGGACCCAGGCGGACCCATCGACTCCCTCTGGTACTTCTTATTCGTCCACCCCGAGCTCGCCCTTTTTTACTTACAGAGAGCTGGCGCCCTTCCACCCTTCCAAGTCCTTGTGGCGTCCAGCCCTGACGATACCCCGGACACGACCGAAGAACACGAGTACGGGCTTGTGCCCATACTGTAGAGGCAAACCCGCGTGCTCTCCCGCTAACGGCGGTCGCAGTGTTCGCGGAACGCGGTACGCCGACGGCGCGACGCATGCTCGAAGCTGCGCCGCTGGAGATCCGCGTCCGCTCCGCGCACGCACAAGTTGGTTGGAGTTGGCTGTGCATTCGTCTCCTTTTTTTTTTTTGTTCTTTTGTATGCGTTGGCAAACCGCAGCCCCACATCAGGACAACAGTGAGTGCAGAACAAACTGTCACAACCACGCAGCCGCCAGCAGGGAGGCACCACACAGAACCCGGCTGAGTGACAGGAAGGGGAGAAGAAGGGTAAACCGCGGCACGGTACTGCACGGGGACGCGCCTCGCATACAACGGACTCTCTTTCCCCCCCGCCCCTTCAATTACAAGTTGAAACGTGTGACCGCCTTCATATTGGCAAACGTTGGCAATACCACAGTAGTGGTATAGCCCAAGAAACAGCCCCGGCTGCGCCAGGCACAGAGGCCAGAGGGAAAAAAGGGCAACCGTCTCGCGCAACAGCGCAGGCCGACACGCCCGCACAGCTGCTAACAGGGAAGCAACAGGAAAGCACCACACGGAACCCGGCTGGAAGGCCCCAAAGGGGAGTTGTCGGTGCTTTACCAAAGCTGCCCTTGGTCAAACGCCGCCCAGGCCACCCAAACAACCAACTATTCTGTACCAGCCGGAGCGGCTCGGTGGAGCATCACTGGATGCAGGACTGCAAGTCGCTGGCTCCCGACCAACGGAACGCAATCACCAACGCCACGGCAACGATCGACAACCGTACCCGCCACACAACGGGGAAGCTCGACCGCAAACAGCGCGGCACATAACACTCATTCCACGAAAACGTGTCACAGTTTTTTGCTTCCTCATATCCGACATGTACAGGTCAAATATTGAGCAAATCCGGTTTTCGGGCTGCACCGGCAAGTCGTAGCGCAGGCGAACCCGAGCGACGTTACCGTCACCGTGGGGGCAAAAGGCCCGGCCGAGAGGCCGACGGCACAAACGCAGCCCAGGCGCACAACGGTCCTCGGGGACATGCCACGCTAGCGAAACACTTCTTTCTTTCTTTCTTTATTTCTTTACTTATTTCCGTCTTCTTTCTTATTTCCCTCGTCGACCCCCCCCTTCCTATCCCCTAACCTGTGGACCTGTCACTCGTGCGCGTGTCTCTTGGCGCAAACGGGCTAGTAACGCCTGACCGTTCCGGATGCTGCTCTTCTGAGCGGCTGAAGGAACGGTGCTTGTTTTTCATTCATTCATTCATTCGGCAGATCGAGGAGCACGACTTCGGAGCGGACGGATTGATGGAATGTCTGGGTGTCGAACTTGACCGGGTGAATCTTCCGAAGCTGAAACTGTACAACGTATACAGACCACCGGAAGAAGGTGCGTCGCTAAACATGGGGCCTCTTGAAGGGGACGAACACGTAGTGATCAGTGGGGATCTGAACACAAGGCACCCGTCATGGTGCCCATCCGGCCAGTCAAACGCTGCCGGAGTGACGCTTCACGGATGGTTGTCGCTGAGACAGACGACGGTCTGGAACGACCCAGGGACACCGACTCGGGACGAGTCCAAAACGTCGCCAGATGTCACGATCTCGGCCGCACACCCGCACGCTGTGTTCAACTGGCGGACGATCGAATCTTGGGGGTCGGACCACCGCACTCTCATCTTCGAAGTGCCCCGCGGATACGAGCACAAGAGGGAACAGATCCGACCTCGCTACGCCTGGAGCCGTGCCGACTGGAAAGGGATGTCCAAATACCTTGAAAAAGACAGCACCTGGTCCCAAACCGAGTACGAGCAGAATAAGGAAAGCCCACAGCGCCTCGCCGACGCCATTTCTGACCGGATGAAAGGGGCCATCAGTCGATACGTCCCGAAGGCGTCGGGCAACAAACCACCGAAACCGTGGTGGACGAAAACGCTGACTCCTCTTTCGCGCCGGAAGGACGTTGCATTCAAACGGATGCAGAAGGAAGACAACGAAGAAACGGGGATGGCGTACACGGAGGCGAAACAGGCGTTCACGAAAGCCGCAACGGAAGCGAAGGCGGACTACTGGGACCGTCTAGTCAGCACGATCGACCACAGGACTGATCTGGGCCTCATGTTCCGGCTGGTACGGCAGCTAGATGGGAAGAAGTCGAAGCACACGCTCCCTCCATTGAAACACGAGGGAGTCACCATCACGGACTCGAAAGAGAAGGCGAACGTTCTCGTGAGGCACCTTGCGACCATCTGCAGGAAATCGGAACGCAGCGTGGCAGGCCCGGACTTGACTCATCAAGCCACAGAAGCCGCCGAAGGCGCACAACTGAACTCGCAGTCCGAAGCCGATACGCCGATCACCTTAGAGGAGGTGAACAGAGCGATCGAAAAGCTGAAGAAGAAAACGAGCTTGGACCCGGAGGGGCTTTGCCACATGGCCTACAAGCGCCTAGGCGAAGGTATGCGGCTCCGCGTACTGGACCTATGCAACGCATCTTGGAACAACGCAAGTGTCCCCTCCCAGTGGCGACAGGCACACGTGACACCGCTCCCGAAGCCGGGCAAAGACCGCTCGGAGCCATCGGGCTACCGGCCGATTTCGCTCACGAGCATAGCATCGAAGATAATGGAGACCATTATCAAGGACCGCCTCACATTCCTCATCGAAGGAGACTCCTCGGTCCGCGCGTTCACGCCGAACCAGGGGGGCTTCCGGATAGGGAGAGGCACGGAGGAGCAGCTGTACACCGTAACGGCGGCAATCGACCGGAACCGAAGGAAAGGCCGGTACACGTGCCTACTCGTCTTCGACCTGGCGCGCGCTTTCGACACAGTCGACCACGCGCGCCTGAAGAAACGAATGGTAGAGCGGGGCCTCCCGCTGAAGCTCATTCGATGGGTGGAGTCCTTCCTCAAGGGCAGAAACGCGATCTTCCGAGTGGACGGTGAGTACGGCGCCTCGGCGGAACTTGAGGGCGGTGTTCCGCAAGGGTCTGTACTGGGACCAATACTGTTCCTGCTGTACATCGACGACCTCGGGGACGACCTGGCGAAGCTGAAGGACTCAACGGCCTCGCTCTTCGCCGACGACGTAGGCGTAGTAGCGACGGGCAAAACGATGGCGGAGATGGCGAAGAACGTGCGTCTGATAATACAGGCGATGGAAAAGTGGTCGGACGAGGCGCTGATGCAGCTATCGCACGCAAAGACGGAGGCGATACTGTTCAAGCGCCCCGGAAACCCTGACGCGTCGCCGCCGACGATAGAGTTCCCGGCAACCCGAGCGAACGTGGCGATCCGCGCGGACGCGTACAAAAGGAGAACGAGGAAGCACGGTCGCACGGCTCGTCGGCTGTTTGCACCACAGAGCCAACACCACGAAAAGCGAGTGACCGGACTGAACGGAAAGGCGGCTCGCACCCTGCAAGAGAGAACAATTGCGGAGGAGAGCATCGGAGAGGGCTCCGACCGGCTGACGATCTCCCTGGTGAGGGAACTCGAATGGAAGAAGACCGTCACCCTACTGGGTCTAACCTTCGACGAGGAACTGACATTCGACCAGCATGTCAGCCGAGTGACGGCGGGCGCGGCCAAACACGCGTGCGTTCTCAGGCTTGTATCCGGTGCGGCATGGGGTCATCGTACGAAGACGCTCCGCTCGCTATACTACACCTACGTACTCCCGAAGATGACGTACGCCCTGTCGGTATACGGCGCCTTTGCCAGACCGACGACCATGGCGAAGCTGGAGAGCCAGCACAAGGCCGGGCTTTGCGCCGTCACGGGATGCAGACGCTCGGCATCCGTGGAGGCCGTTTCGATTGAGTCGCGAGTGCAGCCAATCTCGGTCTATGCCGAACTTCGACTTGCAACACTGTGCGAGAAGCTGGCGACCTACCCGCAGTGGCGGGACACCCTGGTCCCCACAAACAAGCACGACACGATCGCCGTCAAATACGGACTCCTGAAGAGGCGCGCGCGGACGGAAGACGTCGACAGGCAGACCCGCAAGGCGAACCCGTTCGCGCCGTGGGAGCCACGGTGCCCCAAAGTGCACATCTCGGCAACACTGAGGAAGAAGTCGGAGGACGTGGAGGCGAACAGAAGGGTAGTGGAACGTGTGTTAGCCGCCCTGCCGACGCCGCTCTTGGTAACCTGGACCGATGGCTCTGTTGTTGAGGAAACCACAATGGAACCGGCGCTAACAGTCCTCAACGGCACAACGGAACCGACACCCACGGAGACGAAATGGGGAGGAGCCGGGTTTGCCATCGAATCCGGAGAGAATTGGTCGATACGGAGAAGCGCGCAAGACGATCTTCCCTGGTGGGCGACGAACAGCGGTCCGGCCGGCAAGTGGGCGACAAGCTACCGGGCGGAACAGGTGGCGATGCAGAGAGCCCTGCGCGTCCTCGTGGGCAGTCTGAGCAGGAGGAACGACAAAACCCTGTGGATACTGACTGACTCGAGCTCGCTCCTCCAGGACCTCGACCATGGACCACATCGCCAAGTCGACCCAGCCAACATCGAGATCTGGCAGCTGCTGGGCAAGCTCGCCGATCGTGGGTACACCATCCACCTCCAGTTCGTCTACAGCCACTGTGGACTGGCCGGGAACGACGAAGCGGATACCCGGGCGAAGACCGGCGCCAGCTCGCCAGGAGAAAGGGGACCCCGTCCCCCGCTCACGCGATCGACGGCGGCGGCCAGGCACAAGAGCTATGTGCAGAAGAGGTGGTCGGCAGGCGTGCTGAAGGCCCACCCGGAGTTGGGCTCCCACTACGACGGGAAACTCGCACACGCGCAGATCGTCAACGGGAGGAAACTCCCGAAAATTGATCACCTCACGCGACGGGCCGAGCGTGAGATCAGGCAGATCCGCACGGGCCAGCACCGCCTCCTTCGCAATTGGTGCCGGGAGGACTACGACGCGTTAGCGAAGACCGAACGGAGCTCGAATCGTCCCTGCCCGCATTGCGGAGAGGTAGCCGAGTGCCCGGTCTCGCACCTTTTCTTGGACTGCGGCCATGAGGGGACGCAAGGGAAGCGTGACCTGATGTGGGAAGTGGCCTCCCCGTTACGGCGGGAGGGTGGCCAACCGGTGTGGATACCGAGACACGAACAGCTGTGGAGATTGCTGTTCGAGCACCCGGAGACGGCACTCGAGTACCTGCAAGGGACCGGACTGCTGGAGGAGTACCGGATACTCGTGCCGACCACACCCGACGAGTAGCCCACCGAATCCCGCCCGCCCGCCATGAGAACCGCGACACAAACACGCGAACTCGAGGCCAGCGGTTTATCACGCCCGTAATCGGACTCGGCCCCGACTCAACCACCGCATACCGGGCCCCGCCTCGTCCGTCGGAGGGACAACCCCCCCGGCCCACGAGAGCGCGTCCGAGGAACAGTCATGACCGTGACTGCGTGACGGCCGACCCCCGACGTCGAAGCAACCTCGAAGAGCGACGAAACGAAGGCAAAGCGAAGCGAAAACAAATGGCGAACGAGAGAAGAAGAGAACCTGAACCCGTAAACAACGCAAACAAAACTGAGGTCCGATGCTCACCCGAGAAGGTACGGCACGGAGGAGACAGCATTGAAACATGAAAAGCTGCGCGCCCTGACCACGCCCTCGGACTTGGAGTAGGACCTCAAACTTTTACGTGAACCGAAAACCGTTATCAGAAAGTGAACCAATTTACGTAAACCGAGAACCACTACCAGAAAGCGAACCCAATAACGAGAACCAAGAACCGTTGCCAGAAGGAAAAACAATTTACGTGAAACAAAAAAAACCGATAAACGAACAAGTAGTAGTCATCACTCCATCACAAACAACACAACGGAGTAAATGGTGGCACTGTACGCTTGCCCGTCAGAGACCGTCTAGCCTCGTCTTGCCCGGGCTTCGTTCCGCCCTACAGAACAGAACAGAACAGAACAGCGCTTGGGGTACACCTGGCTGAGTCGGTAGGACGAGGGACCAAATTACCTCTATGAGGTGAACAACGACGGTTCGAATCCCACCAGAGAGACTTTCCAGGCGTCCGGGGATGAGCTCCCGGAAGCAAGCCCTAGCTCCGATACTAGAACGGGCAAAAAGTACCGAGTGAAAAAAAATGTGGCATGGCCGATGGGGCGAGACGTGGAACAGGAACACCACAGAAGCAGCCCCCACTAAAAAAAAAAAAAACGGCGAGGCTTGCCTGTCGTCCCTGGTGACCTCCTACGTCCTGCCGCACGCCATGCTTCTCGACGAGGACGACACCTTTCTAGCGTCCCTTGAAGACCCGCGCCTTGCACCCTATGATTCCGTCCTGGAGAAGATCCAGAACGTTCTGCAGGCACGGGATAACTACGGGGGGCGTGGACAGAAAGTGTGGTCCGCGACGGTTCATGACGAGCGGCGCAAGGCCCTCATCGTCTCGATGACTGAGGAGCTAGGCAGGTCAGGCCAGCTCCAAGGGTCGGCGCTGGCCCTGAAGCAGGTCCAAATCCGGGCGCGGATCCAAAGCTGCTCCGGCCAACATGCGTCCGCGTGGCTTTACGGCAACGCTGAAGCAGACCCCAGGCTGTGGCTATCCCCCGCGGAGCTCGCGGTGGCCATCCGGCTTCGGCTCGGGTTGCCCATCGCCCCCACGCCGAGCATCTGTCGCCTCTGCGGGACAGGCTCGGCAGACGTCGACGGAGTGCACGCGCGTAGTTGCTTCTCCGGCGGCCGCCGGACGAGAATGCACAATGCACTCCGCGACGTCATCGCTGACTTCGCCCGCCGCGGGCTGCTGGCCCCGGCGGTCGAGCGCCCCGTGTTTTCGAACACGGAGCGGAAGCGCCCGGACATCAGCTATGTCCGGGACGGCACCACCGTTGTGTTAGATGTCGCCGTCACCTTCCCCCTGCAGCCATCGAATCCCCAGTACGCTAAAAGGGCAGCGGAGAAGCCAGGGGGGGCGGCGACAGCCTACGCAACAGCTGTCAAAGAAGGGAAGTACCGCGGCATCATCGACAACGAGCCAAACCCCCGGGAATGGCTCGCTGTCCCGCTAGTCGTGGACACCTTCGGAGCGTGGTGTCCTGGAGCACTCACGGAGTTGCGGCAAATAGCCCGCAAAAGCGCCCTCCGTGAAGACCGGACCGCTTCGGCCGCCTGCCAGGACTTCTTCCACCAATTGAGCTTTCAGGTAGCCCAAGGGGTGGCAAGAATAGTCATTGCATCTGGTGGGGCGCGACCGGACGAAGCGGTCCACCCTGTTGCAGGGGGTAGTGTCACTGCATCGCGGGTTTTTTTACCTGGTCGGACCTGCTCGCTAGCAGGCCAGCCCAGGTCGCAGTGAGACTGGCGTTCACTGTGTGCTGAAGAAGCATTTTTTTGGGCTCCCGCTCCGGAAGCAACCGGATACCGGTAGCCCCGCTGTACCAACATGGCTTGTACAGTGTCCCGCGCTCCAAAAAAAAAAAAAAAAAACGGATTGAGCCCGACGTGTGCTGGATTTCGCAGGGAACCAGGCAACTAGTCCTCTCGGACTCCTTTGCCGAGAACGCCGTCAGCCGCGACGACACACTGACCGTGATGGTCAGGCTCCTCGGGGGAGGTGGCCGAGGTAGTTGGCGCGGCGGCAAGGGAAACAGGGGCGGTAGGGGCGCTGGGTCCTCGGGTACCAGCGTGCCAAGTGCCCCCGCTGGGGATGCGAGCTCCGGGACTAAGGGGCACAAGGGCGGAAAATCGCGCAGGGGGAATGGACCACCCGATGGCCTCGTGTGGAGTGATGGCGCAAGGGACTGCGATAAAGCTGACCTGTATCGCGACTGGGAGTTCCCTGAGATGCGCTTTCGAGCCGTCTTCCCCCTGCACGTGTTCGACGGCGACGTCACCCATGCGTCATGGGAAGAAGTGTCGGGCTCCCCGTTCCAGTGGGGGCAGTACTACCTGCACAGCGTCCTGACCCGCGGTGCAGTTAACTCGTGCTGGGATGCTGCAGCCAAACAAGAGTTCTCCCGGGGCGAAGTTTACCAGACCTTGGAGATACACTTTTCGGCCAACGCAGCAGATGAAGTCGACATTCTGCGCGCAAGCGGGTACCAGGGTGCGTACTTTGAACCGCTGAACTCGCAAGATTACCGTGTCCTACTGGTCCCGGATAGGGCGGACATGGGGGAAGTCAGCAGCATCGCAGCCAAGATAGACCATCTCCAACTGGGTCTTTCTTACTGCAGAGGGGAATTGGGTGTTCGAGTCAGGGCATCCTCGTACGCCGAAGCCCGTCAGCTGTTACCGGATCTACCCGCGGAGATCGCCTATTTCGCGGTGGCTGGCATCCCCTGCGGTTCGAACGCAAACACGCTGCAACGGAACTTGACGCGCTTGGGGTGGAACGTCACGCCTTTGTTCAAGACGGCCAAATCGGGACGATACGCCGAGTGGGCTGTCAAGTCCGAGACGCTCCCGGGAAGGTTTGACTGCGATCTCCTCAACGGCATGCGCATCACCATCAAAAGGGTGGATCGGTACCCGATCCAACCCTCCAGACATATCGCGTCCGTCCGCCTCTCGTCCTCATACAGAGACGAATCGAACACGCTGCGTTGCGACGTACATGAAGGTTCAACACCGGTTCCGTACAGCGTATTCCTCGAGCGCTACGGCAAAGCTGCCAGTACCCTGTGGGAGCTTGCTGGTAAGAGCAGTACCACGGATGGTGCGGACGGATCTTCCTTTGGCAACGACGGCACCCCTCTAGCCGGCGGGAGCGAGGTCGGGCTGACGTCCTATGCAAAAGCGACTCTGCGGCCTTGCAGCTCGCCCCCGCCGGCCCGTGCAAATCCCACCTCATCGTCCTCACCGTCGTCCTCGCCAGTTAATCCGCCTAGGGCTGTCGCCGACATCGACGAACTCGAGCTGCAATCCCTGGTTCGCAGCCTTGTTAAAGAAGCAACCTCGTCCACTGCCTCCGCACCTGTTCCGCGGGTCGCACCCCTGCCCGAACAGCCCCCCACGCAAGACGCTGCCGCGTTCAAAGAGTTTGTCGGCAGCATAGTGCGGGAGAGTGTTGCCGACATGGAGAAAAAGCGTGCTCCCACCCTTGGTGCATGTGAGGTAGCAACCCTGGTCGAAAACTCTGTCGGAGCATGTGTCGCGCAGAAAGTGTCAGAGGCCGTCGCTGGTCCGCTCCTCGAAGTCACCGCTCAACTGAAGCTGATGGGGGAACGGATGACGACGCTTGCGGCGAGGGTGGATGAGGTCCAGTCGTCCTCCGCTGGTAAGGGGGCTAACAACAACAACAAGGGATCGAAAATGACTTCTCCATCCCCAACCCCTGAGCGCGACATGCCCTTAGTGGTACACAATACCTCAGAACAAAGTCAGACCTTAGTTGCTGCCCCCCCGGCCGAAGCCAGCCTCGGGCTGGTTCCCTACAGCCAGAACCTAGTCAGCACCGAGCTAGCCCAGCCCCTGGTCAACCGGCCCCAGAAGCTGGATGCGATGAAGGTCGCCATGCCGGTCCTGGACGGGGACAGCGTCAAGGAAAACGTGAAGATAATCACGGCCTTGCACAAGAAAATGAAGTCGACGCGGCCGAGATCCCGAAGCTTGACTTTGTCGCAAGACAGCACCGCGTCGCAACACAGCGCCGCTAATCAGGCGCTCCTCGCGGACGTATGCGGCCCGGTAGATGACGCCCCTTGCTCAGACGCCCCTTGCTCATTTCGCGCCTGCGAAATCGAGCGGGAGCGGATGTAAAATGCAGTCGCCACCGCATCGAGGGGTAACCCCCCCCGATGCCCACCACCGCGCCCATCCGGCCGGTCCACCCCCCACCCCTGGCGCACCACCGCGAGCAGCCAACACCAATACTGCTTCGCGCCGGGAGCCGGCCCCTCCGCCGGGTCGCGGCCGGCGGCGGAGGCGCACCGCCAGTACCTCCGCTGCCGCTGCACCCTTTGACCCCGATAACATCCTTTTGATCGTGTCGTACAACTGCCGATCATTTTGGGCAAGGGAGTCCATCCCTGGTGGTACCAATAGTATCAGCCGAGGGGTCACCAACATGTCTCCGAGGATCCCGGACATCCTGCTCCTTCAAGAGACATGGCTCTCGAGCAAGTCCCTTCCCCCTCGCCTCGACGGCTACCGAGTCTTCAGACGCGACCGAGACGGAGACGCCCGCGGCGGAGGTGTTCTCACCTTCGTTCGCACAAGCCTGCTCGCGACGGAAATCCCGCCCCCTGATATCGACGCCGACTCCTCTCTAGATTGCGTTGCTGTCGAGATCACTCGCATCGGCCTTCCCCCCCTGAGGGTGTACAATGTGTACCGCCCGCCCCGCAAGGAAGGGAGAGACCTGTGCATGGAGCCGTTCCCGATGGACGACCACGTGGTCATCGCCGGTGATCTCAACGTCCACCACCCGGACTGGTCTCGGGGAGCCGAGAACACAGGCGGAAAAATCCTCAGGGACTGGCTCGTCGAGGCGTCTGCCATGACCCTGAACGACCCGTCGGTCTCCACGATGGCCTACCGCCCCCACGCCAGGTACTCCTCTCCGGATGTGGTAATCTCCACCCCCACCTCCAACATCCGCAATTGGAGAGTGCTGGATTCTTGGGGTACCACCCGGGACCACCTCCCCATGGCGTTCGAAGTTCCCCGGGGGTACTCCCAGCCTCGCGTCCTCCGCAAAACTTGGTTCTCTTGGGCACGGGCTGACTGGGATGGCATGATGGAGCATCTCGACGAGGAGAGCTCTGTCCTACTCGCAAACCGGCCGGCAACCAATGTGCAATTCGCTAAGCGAGTCGCTTCGACGTTCCGCCGTGCTGTACACCAGTTTGTCCCCCGGTATCGACAAGGACGTCCGTACAAGGAATGGTGGACCCCGGGGCTCTCTGCTCTAGAGCGTGTCAAGGGGGCGGCCTTCACCGCCCTCCTCGCCGACCCTGACGCCCCACACGCACAGCGCGCCTACTCCGACGCGGTCGCCAGATTCGCGTCGGCGGCCACGCAGGCGAAGGCGGCTCACTGGAATGCCTTCTCCGGGAGGATCAACCGCTGCACGGACATTGGGCTGCTCTTCCGCCTGATCCGCAAGATCGACGGTCGAACACAGCAGAACAACATCCCCCCCATCCGGCTCGGTCACTCGTACTATGTTGCCGCAGACGGGAAGACGGAGCTTTTTGGGGATCACCTCAAACGGGTGTGCGGCGGTTCGACAGCTACCAAACCGCCGCCGTGGTTCCCCGCTAAAGAACCATCCAACGACGACGCTGGCTGCGGGCTCATCACCGCCGACGAGCTCGATCGGGCCCTCAACAACCTCGACCCGAAGACTTCGCTCGACCCTG
The DNA here is from genome assembly GCA_030068145.1 of Diplonema papillatum. Lineage (NCBI taxonomy): Eukaryota > Euglenozoa > Diplonemea > Diplonemida > Diplonemidae > Diplonema > Diplonema papillatum. Next base: position 36,393 of record JAPJBO010001102.1, on the reverse strand, counting down.
ACGGGCTTTGCAGTGAGTTCCTCCGCCGACTCACCGACGGTGCCAGGGCCCTCATCCTTGAGTTGGTCAACATTTCGTGGGAGGAAGGCTTCGTTCCCGAATCCTGGCGAGACGCCCACGTCGTCCCCGTCCCGAAACCTGGACGGGACCACTCCTTGCCGGAGGGTTACCGGCCGATATCTCTAACGAGTGTGATCTCCAAGGTAATGGAAGTCATCGTGAAGAATCGGCTCGAGTACCTCACGGAAAGCCCGCAACATCCTGAGGTCCGGCGTTTTAACTCGCGGCAGGGTGGCTTCCGCAAGGGTCGCGGTCCCGAAGAGCAGCTGTTCTCGATAGTTTCGGCTCTCGACTCTGCCAGGAACCGTCTGCTCTTCACGTGTTTGCTGTCGTTCGATCTGGCGAACGCGTTCGATACCGTCGACCACGGCAAGCTGATGGACATCCTGCAGCGAAGAGGGGTGCCCGCCAAGTTCCTTCGCTGGATCGAGGCCTTCCTACGGAACAGGAAGGCTGCCTACAAGATCGACGGAGCGACTGGCCGCTTCTTCGATTTGTATACCGGCGTCCCCCAGGGGACGGTGCTCGGCCCCCTTCTGTTTTTGTATTACATCGACGACCTCGGTTCGGACCTCGATCGGCTGCAGCGCCGCATCCATCTGGACAACGTCGGGGCGACGATAACCTTCTCCCTGTATGCTGATGATGACGGCGTTGCAGTGGAGGCCCGCACGTTTGCCGCCCTCGAGCAGTACGCGCAAGATGTTGTCGACGTGGTGGAGCGCTGGACGGCGCAGGCGCTGATGTCCCTGTCCGTTCTGAAGACCAGAGGTGTCTTCTTCGTTGGAAAGAACGCAGCCCCTTTCCCCCCACCGAACGTAGTCTTCAAGGCGACGAGGGCTGACGTCCCTGTTCCCCCTGCTGACACCGAACGGCGAGTGTCGGCAGAGGGTAGATTGGTGGGGACGAACACGCCACATGACGGCAAAACATTCGTTGGCATCGCGTTCGGGCCCGTAACAGAGGCCAATGCCGGGCTCACACTGCTCCACTCGGTGGTTACCCTTCAGTGGGTTGACAAAGTGAAGCTTCTTGGGTTAACCATCGACCAAGGATTCACCTTCCTCCCTCACCTCCAACGGGTTGTCGATGGATTCTCGCTGAGGATGAACCTCCTTCGACACCTGGCCGGCAAGGATTACGGCTTCAACGGCACGGTTCTCCGCACCCTGTATCTCTCCTATGTGCTACCCACGTACACGTACGCACTCGGAATCTACGGGCCATTCATCCTCCCCGCTAATGGGCCCCTCACAACACTTGAACGCATGCATCGTCGTGCCCTTACCCTCATCCTGGGCTGTCGCAAAGGCGTCGCTGAATTCGCCGGGCAACAGGAGACTGGTATCCTCCCGATCCGCGCGCTCGCAAAGTGCAGGATCGCGGCCCTCCGGGAGAAGGTTGAATTCAACAAGGTTCTGTGGGCGCACGAGCTTTCCCTGGACACGCTCCTGAAGTCGACGTCCGACAACATCCGCAAGAAAGCGGGCACGGACGGTTGCCGTCGGGAGCTCCGCGACTTCCATTTGTTCGCCCCCTGGGTTCCCAGGCCCGACGTCGAGATCTACACGTCGCTGAAAGTCCGCAAGCACGCCAGCAATGCGGAGAAAAAACAAGCGGTGCTGAAACGCCTGGCGGAACTACCCCACCCGGACTGCGTCGCCTGGCCAGACGGCTCCGTTGTACACGGTGACCCCCCTCTGCCCTCGATCTGCGACGCCAACGCCAGCGCTGCCCTACGCCCGTGGCTGAGGAGCACGGCGGACCGTACGACCTGGGGGGCTGCCGGCGTGTTTATTGATCTTGGGCCGTCGGTCACCATCAAGCCGGACCACGGCCTGCCCGTCAAGCCCACCGGCGACCGACGCACGTTCGATGCCTCTTTGCCCGCCGGCAAACACCCGCACAGCTACCGCGCCGAGGAGTTCGCGCTCTACAGCTGCCTGAAGTTCCTCCTGCGCCTCCTCCCGCCAACCCCGACGCCGCTCAACATCCTCGTCCTCAGTGACTCTCAGTCACTCCTGATGACGCTGAGCCACGGCCCCCATTGCCAGACGCAGCCGTACCCAATCGCGATCTGGCTGCACCTGGCCGAGTTGGAGTCGCTGGGCTACACCGTGACGCTGCAGTTCGTCTTCGGCCACTGCGGCCTCGAAGGCAACGAGAGGGCGGACAAGACCGCAAAACGTGGTGCACTCGCGTTCATGCGGGCGGCCACCGACGCCGCGGCCAAGAATCTACCCCCTCCGCTCTCGGCACGCCTCTGCGCCACGGCCGCTAACAGCCGCTATCGTTCCGTCCTCTGGCTGGAGAGCAGTGAAGCTGGAGCACGAGACGCCTTGGACAGGGCCACCCTCCTCAGGAACCCGTCGTCGTTCGCCAGGTTGGTCTCTGGCCGCCGCATCCCCCGCCCCAAGCACTTGGCACCACGGGCGGAAAGAGAGGTGCGGCAGCTCCGCACTGGCCACCACCACCTGGTGATGACCATGTACGCCACCGAATGGCGCGACCTCTCGAGGGCGGATCGCAGACAGGCGTTTCTCCCGTGCCCTATTTGCGGCACCCGGTCGTTGGCCCCGCTACTCCACCTCTTCGTCGGATGTGACGCCCCCGCTGCAGCGCTGTCCAGGCTGACGATGGACGCCGACCTCGACGCGAAGAGCCGCCTCCATGCGAAGCCGCCGCCCGTCGATGCCATGGAGCGCCTCTGGGCAATCCTCTTCGTTTTTCCGGAACTCGCTCTGGCGTACCTGCAGAGGTGCGGCACTCTGCCGAGTTACGGTATCCTCGCCGGCCAGACGTCCGCCGAGCCCGTGGGCGGCGGCGTCAATCGCTCCATAACGCCTGACGCCGCCTCCTCGCGCTCCGCCGACTCGGACGACGCGATCTCTCGCTGAGGGCGCTCACCACCAACTTGCGCGCTGCGGGCTGTACCGCTCGGACGCGCCAGACGCCAACTCCTCGCGGCGTTTCCGAAGACGCCATCTTGCGCCGACGGTCGATCTGCAGCTGCTCCCGCCTAACGTCTCAGTAAACGCCTGCTTCGGCACCCCGGCCGCCAAGGCCCAAAGGGGAGAAGCGCGCTTGACTACAAGCAATAAGCGGTATCGGCGCCCTACAGCAAACAACGGGTCTTCCACCTGACCTCACTCAACCGCCACTAGGCAGGTTCGAGTGAAAGGCTCAGAAACTGGACACCCACGCACCTAATCCCCCTTGCATAGCCGGGGCAGAGTGAGCGGGCGCCGATCTTCAGACCATGCCCAGTACACAGCCTCTGACCTCTGACTTCAGTGTCTGACTCTTAGTCGGTCCCCAACGTTTCCCGCCGGTGCCTCGATACCCGGCCGTCAAGGCCCTACGGGGAGAGGCCCGCAACAAACAAGCAACCGTGGGCTCCGCCACACCATACCAATTCCCACATTCCAACTCCCCCCCCTCAAAGTTCCAGTGGCAGAGAAAGAAAGAAGCCAGAGAGGTCTCCCGGGTCTTCCACCTGACCTCACTCAACCGCCACCTGGCTGGTTTGTGTGAAAGGCTCAGATACTGGACACCCACACACAGTTATCCCCCCCCCCCTTGTACCATAGCCCTTCCCACTCTTGCATGTGTCTTGTGTCTCTCTGGCATGCCTTCCGGCCCGAAGAGGCCCGTAAAGCCTGCCCGAAAACTGGAACGCGGCTCTCCGGAGCTGCCAAAAGAATGTGGTGCCTCTTGCAAAAAAAAAAAAAAAAAATGAGTTGAGGGGTACACCTGGCTGAGTCGGTAGGACGAGGGACCAAATTACCTCTATGAGGTGAACAACGACGGTTCGAATCCCACCAGAGAGACTTTCCAGGCGTTCGGGGATAAGCTCCCGGAAGCAAGCCCTAGCTTCGATTCCTTGGAGGTAGGACCAAACAAACAACGGAGTAAACAGCGGGTACAATGAACCCCTGTACTACCTGCAGGATTAGGCCGTCTAGCCTCGCCTAGGCTGCAGTAAAAGTTCCGCCAGACAGAACAGAACAGAACAGTCGGATTTTTTTTGAACTCAGGGACCAGTTTGGAAGCAGAAGCAACGAACGAACGGGGCCTAAGCTAGAAAACTGGCGGCCAGGGGGGAAACCAATCTACACGATTAAACGGTAAGACCGGAAACTGGCCTGTCGCAGGGCATTTCCTGCATGCTGACAGTTGAAATAAGGGAGGAAGTGCGGGGTTTAGAGCGTGGGTCTTGGCGTCAAATGAGGAGTTTACATCTATTGGTTGTATTGGTCGTCTACAAGCAGTCTACTCTTCTGTACAGCATTTACACCTCAGATTCAAAGTCTCCCGTTTCCTGCAGCATTTGTATGGTTTTTGCGCAGTTTTCCGGTTTAAATAGTTCTGGTAGTCCCAGTTTCTCGGGAAAGAACATCGAACGGGTAGGTTTTGTTGCTGTACAGTTAATTAGTACGTGTTCTAGTAGGTTTTCTGGCTTTTCCTTGCAGTGCCAGCAGGTACTGCCTCGGATATGCCGTTTTCTGTTTTCATTGCTGCACAGGTGTTCTTTGTTCAGGCTCGAATGCCCACATCGTATTTGTAGTAGAAAAGTACGTTGTTTGAGAGAGAGGTTGCCGGGCAGTTTGGCAGGTAGGCTTTGGTTGGTGGCTCGGTAGTGATGGCCTTGCGGCCTTTTACTGTACCAAGTTCGTCTAACTGATTCGATGGTCCGTGCTTTGACTGAGTTGAGGTCTATGGGCACCAATTTGATGTTCCCTGGGTGAGGGGGCTTCTTTTGTACAAATTTAGCAATCTTGTCGGCGTCTTCGTTGCCTTGTATCCCGCAGTGGGAGGGAACGTGCACGATATGTAATGTTGCGTTTCTAGAGAGCAGGCAGTGCCACCTTTTCCAGATCATTTCGGACGCTTTGTCGTACTGTCTTTTTAGACCCTTTTCAAGAATCCGTAGTACTGACTGCGAGTCCGAACAGATAGCTATCCTGGGGTGGGTTAGATTTGGTAGCTGTGCTAGGAAATACGGGAGCAACTCAGTCGCCAGCAGTTGGGCTACCATTTCCGTGCGAAAAACCGAGGCATGTGCACCGCCGCTACATCCTACAGCAAAAGTTGACCCCGAGAGGCGAAATAGTCGTAACGTGAAACGACCTTTAAGTATTGTTGTGGGGAGTTTGATGGACCTTGTATGGTCGAATCCGGTGATATGTATGACACACGCTGAGCCAGTGTGCAAGTCAAGGGGGGCTTTTGAACCATCAGTGTATATCAACAAGTCATACGGGCCATTCCGATGGAGGAATAATTCGGTTATCTGTCGGTTGACTAGCGGTGTATTTGATTTTTTAACACCTGGGATGTTGGTTGTAAACTTGGCTAACGGTGCCGCTATTTGTTCAGGGGTGAGCGGTTCGGTGATGTGACTTTGTCGGGCCACACCGTTGAGGCCTGCTTGTTCCAGCACCAATTGAGCTCTTGCCAGCAATTTTCCTTTGTTCCATTGTTGCGCGGCGCACTGTCGTTTGGCCAGCGAATCTTTCTGTCGCCTTAAGTTTTCTACCAGGGTAACGCACTTGACGTCAGCAATGAGATTGAACGGAAGGACCCGTGTCTCTAGGTGCAGTGCATGGAGAGGGGTGGATTGGGGAAGTCCGGACACGATCCTGAGTGCTCTATTGTGATCAGCCTTGAGCAGGCTCATGTTACTATCGCTGATCGAGTGTCCGTAAATCGCCAGGCCATATGTCAGGACGGGGAGGGAATACGTGAGATACAGAGTTCTAAGGATTTCTTGATGATTCATTGCTAGCCGGGGCTTCAACTCATTTAGAACAGCTAAGCGAGAGTAAAAGCGTTTTCTAATTGTCTGTACATGGGGGTCAAAAGAAAGAGAGTTGTCCATGATAACACCGAGGTATCTTGCACTAGTGACGTTGGGAATGCATTTGGACACAACTAATAGAATTCTTTCTTGGGTTCGCATAACCTGTGCAAGGGTATCATAATCATGAACCTCGAACCCGTTGCATTCTGTTATCAACAACCCATCCAAGGAGTGAAGTTGTTGGTGCTCGAGTGCTTTTTGTGATAGTTTGAAGGTCAGCGTTTCTTCGTCAAAGAGGTCTGCCGGGAGGAGACCAATGGCCCGCAAAATTGATTTGTCCAGGGTGGTCAATTTCAGGGTTGACTTCAGGCTAATTGGGAAGTGTTCGATTGTACTTTCCGACGTGGGCGGCACGTGGATTAATTGAGACTTGGTTGCTGAGAGAGTAAGATCGAACCTGGTGGCCCAGGATTCAATGGTGTCAGTGACTATCTGGACCATTTCTTTGAGCTGTGCAACATCCTTATGTCTGCAAACGACCGCAAGATCATCAGCAAATAACGCGAAGAACAGCCCTGGAAATTTTTCTTCAAGTTCTCTTGCAAGTGACTCTATGTACACCAAAAAAAGTGGCGGGGCAAGTACTGTACCCTGTGGTACCCCTTTGTTTAACTTGAACCGTTTTCCATGCGTACCGTTGACATTTACAAATGCTTTTCTGCCTCGTAGGAATGCATGGAGCCAGGAATGTAGCTTGCCCTTCACACCCAAGCTGCTCAGCTTGTCCATGAGTTTTGCTTTGTTGATTGTATCGAAAGCTTTGGTTATGTCAAAGAGAAGGAGCACAGAGTGTTCATTGTTATTGAATGCTTGCTCTAATTCTAGGTGGACTGCTGCGATTTGCTCCTCGGCTGATCTACCCTTTTGAAAGCCAGCCTGGGAAACATGTAATTTGTCATGCAAGACGTGCCGTAGTCTCACGTGAATTACTCGTTCGAAGAGCTTCGCCAGGCAACTGGTTAGGGAGATCGGCCTATATGAGTCAATATCCTCCGGGGGCTTTCCTGGTTTATTCAACATCATCATTTGGGCCAGTTTCCAGTCTCGTGGAACCACGGCCTTACACCATGACATGTTGAACAAGCGCAGTAATGTTTCTTTGGCTTCAAGACCCAGGTTCAACAGCATTAGGTTGTTGACGCCATCAGGTCCGCTACTTGTCGTTGGTTTCAGGTCTGCGAGGCCCCATTCTAGCTCCGACATTGTGAGTGGGGTATCCTGCGTTGTTGTGTGACAAGCTCTGTCATAACTCGGCAGTTCTTCCCCTTCACTGACGTTCGCTAGGTATTGCCCCATTAAGTCAGCCTTCTTCCTGTCATCAAAGACAGTCTCTCCTTGTACGATAAGTGGCGGAATCACACAGTCAGGCCTCACCTCCGAGCTCACCTGTATCGCTTTATAGGCCTGTCTGATGGTGGAGATCCGAGAGAGTCGCGAGGTATTCGATGCCAGTGTTTTGGTTTTTTCTTCAGCGATCAGTCCATTAATTCTACTTTGGGTTGCTTGAAGAGAGTTCTCATGGTCATTACACGAAATTCCAACTACTTTGTTGCGAATAATCTCAGCACGTAGCAAGTCTCTTTCTTGCATAGCCTCCTTGACTGCCTCAGTAAACCAGGTATTACCCCGTCTTTTACCACAACGTGGCACGCACTTATCTCTCGTCGAGATCAATGACTTCGTAAACCGTTTCGCCAGCGTTGTAGTGTCATTTATTGATTTGAGGCGCCGCTGCTGACAGTCAACATCCGCCATGTACTGTCCCCAGTCGGCTTTGCCCCAGGCAAAGTCATTCACGTGTTTAGGTTCATTTGGAAACAAACAAGGAAGAGATACAAGCATTGGAAGATGATCTGAGCCACCGGACCGCTTCAGTACCCTCCAGTTGGCTGACTCCCACTCGATAGGTGCAAGAAAAATGTCGGGTGACGTATTTGATTGTGGTCGCGTAGAGATTGAGGGATCGTTCAAGACGGCCAACTCAGATTGAAGTATCCATTCAAACAGAATTGGTGCAAGTCGATTACTAGGATGGTTGGTGGTAGCCCTGTTTTCCCACAAGGGATGATGGAGGTTCACATCGCCCCCAATGATGGCTGAGGAGGAAGGCAATAGAGTCGGATCAAAGTAGTCAATACGCTCCTCTCCCGGGTTGGACCGTACTATGGGTGGTTTGTACAAGTTGACAACCCTGAGAGACGAGCCATCAGGTAAGAATACTTCCACATCCAATCTTTCTGTTGGGTCATTTACATTTGCCAGCTGAAAATCATGTTTTCTCTCAAATTTTATATTATCACGGACGAGCGTGAGTAACCCACCTGCTACCGTCGGTTTTGCAGTTCCGTTTCTCCTGATTGTCCGGTCACGGCGTTCAACCTTGAAACCTGGAACGATTACGACCTCTTCGGGTGGTATCAACACTTCCTGCAGCAGGAGGATGTCCAGTTTGTACCGTTGGATGAGTTCGAGAACAAACTCTTTCCTCACCCTCCAGCTGTGACAATTAAAACAGAGGACTCGAAGCCAGCTGTTTTCTACCGTTTTTGGACCCGGGTTTGGGTGTATGTCTCCACACCGTGCTAAAGGAACACCGTGTGAGGATGCGTGTTTTTTGCGGTGTGCAGTCCGGCAGGAAGGAAGAGAAGCGTTGGCTAGCGTTGATGTGATGACTCAATGCTTGCTACCTCCTTTCTTGCCGGCCTTAGCCACTGGTCTGACTTTTTCTCCTTCTGGGGGGGTTGCCTCCCTCTTGCGGCGGGAAGGTGGTGGCTCCTCTGTGGAGTCTTCATCAGTGCTGTCATCCGCAACTTGTGACTTTTTTTTCGAAGGACAACCTTTTCCTTTTTTCTTTTGATCTTCCTCCCTCCAAGATTGGAGCATTTCTCGAGTGTCATCCTGCTGCTGCCGCAGCATAACGCCGAACGTCGATGCCAGCTCAGCCGTCGTCCTCGACATCGCCTTCTCAATCTGTTGATTGAGGTCGCTGCGCAGCGTCTTGGTCGCGTCGTCGATCTTGCACGACTGCGTCTTCGCCGATTCCTCCAAGGAGTTTGCGAGCTCCTTTCTCAAGGAGTCGTTTTGGGCGTTGATTGATTGTTTGAGCTTTTCGAGCTCAGTCTGCGTTACGAACTTGTTGTTCGTCAGAATTGTCGGACCGGTGGGTTTGGCGGTGGGGGTGTTGCTTGTTCTATCATTGGCGACTGGGGGTTGGTTGCGGGGTCTGTCGGTGCGTTCAACAGTGAGTTGGGCGCCATCGACGTAGACTTCGGCGTTGGGGGGGTCGTCAACACTCTTGACTACCCAGTGGCGTCCTTCATCGGCTTCCACGGGTGTTTCTGTACTGTTTTTTGGGAATCCAAAAGTGATGCAAGATGTAGCCCCATCGGATTTTCCCGTTTTTCGGATTTTTTTTTGTCTTCGAAACCAGTAGGAGAATGAGACAACGAAGCCTCAGCTGGAAAACTGGCGGCCAAGGGGGAAACCAAACTAACGAGTGAACGAAATGAAAGGAATTTGGCCTAACGCAGGGCAGTTCCTGCTAGCAGTCCGTTGGACTGTGGGAGGTAGATTATTTGTTTTGTATTGGCACGGATTTTTGTTGACACTTTACAACTTCGCTGTACATGGTATGTATACACTTTTCTAGAGTTGTGTGGGCCTATTTGTTCTATTTGTAGTGTGCTAAATTCACCCATTTACGGACTGACGGGGTACCCGTACTCGCGCTGGTGATGTCAGAAGTCGTTTTCTTCGCCCAGCTCTTGTAGCATACAGAAAGTCTTTATGCAGTTTTTGGCTTCGAAAAGCTCTGGCAGACTCGGTGGTTCCGGGTAATATTTAGAGCGCATCTTTTTTGTGTCTGGACAGTCGAGCAGTACATGCTCCAGCAGTTCGGTATGCTGGGTAGAACAGTACCAACACGTGGAATTTGCGATGTACAGTTTCTTGATTTCATCATTACACAAGTATTCTTTGTTTAGAGGGGTATGTCCGCATCTGACTTGTAATAGAGATTTCCGTTGGTTGTAAGTAAGGCCAGCGGGTAGCTTGGACGGTAGGGACCGGTTTGTTGCTCTGAAGTGGAAGCCCTGCGGTCTGGCTGCGAGCCACATCCTCTTAACAGCTTCAGTTAAGCGTGTTTTTGCCGATGAGAAATCAATTGGGATGAGATGTGCCGGCGTTGGTAGTCTGGGGCATTTGAGCTTATCATGTACATGTGTGGGAGGTGACCTTTGCACGAGTTTTGCCGCTGTATCTGCCATCTCGTTACCTTTTATGCCACAGTGTGCCGGGACATGGGTTACTATCAACTCTGCTGAGCGCTTGTCCACTAACCTACTCCATAATTGCCATATGAGACCAGCAGCGTGGTCAAATTGGGCATGTGCACCTTGTTCTAGTACTTTGATTGCTGATTGAGAGTCAGAACAGATGATTATCCGCGGGTTGACATCGTCAGGCAACTGAGCTATCAGGGTGGGGAGTAGTCCAGCGGCTATTAATAGAGCAACCAGTTCCGTTCTGAAGACGGTGGCATGGATACCCCCGCTAGCCGCCGTAACTAACTCGTTGTCTGACGTTCGCCAGTGGCGCAGAGAGATCCGCCCATTCATTGTTGTGCTGGGGAGTTTTACTGTGTCCACGGCACGATTAAGCTTGAAGTAGCAGGCCGAGCCAGTGTTTTGTTCGTTGGGTACTTTCGAGCCGTCAGTGAAAACCATGACGTCAAACGGGCCCTTAGAGCTTATGAAGTCATCGGCAAGCCGACGGTTCAGTTCAGGAGGATTAGTCCTCTTTACGCCAGCTATGTTGCTTGTAAACTGGACTTTAGTAGCGTCAATTAGCTCAGGTGTTAACGGTGCTGTGTAATGTGGCTGTCGGGATACACCACGGAGCCCGGCCTCATTAATCAACGAGCTAGCTCGAGTGATGAGGCTACTCTTCTTCATCATTTGTGCTGTACAAACTGCCTTTGCAAGGGTGTTTGATTGCCGAGTAACATTTTCAACTAGGGCTGCACATTTGATGTCAAAAAGCAGATCTAAGGGGAGTATACGGGATTCTAAGTGCAGTGCATGAAGAGGGGTTGAGGGCGGGAGACCGGTAATCAATCTGAGTCCTTTGTTGTGATCCGCTTTCAGTTGCTGTAGGTTGACATCACTCATGCAGTGACCGAACACCGCAGAGCCGTACATAAGGACTGGTAGTGCGTACGTGAGGTAAACTGTGCGGAGGATTTCGAGATGATTAGAGCTCAACTTTGGAACCAATTGTTGTAAGACAGTCAGTCGGGAGTGAAAGCGTTTTCTAACTATCTGGACATGGGAGTCGAAGTTGAGGGAGTTGTCCAGGTAGACCCCCAGGTAACGGGCTTCGGCGACGTTGGGGATGCTCTTGCAAACCACGAAGACAATTCTTTCGAACCACTCCATGCAACGATACATCTCATTGTAGTCTATACATTCAATTCCGTTACATTCAATTATCTTGGAGCCATTGAGAGCTACAAGTTGTTTGTTGTTAAGTTCCAGGGCTTTCTGGGACAGCTTGAAAGTCATGGTCACCTGGTCGATGAGGTCCGACGGTAAGATTCCACTGTCACGCAGAGTGGCCTTATCTAAGATTACAACAGTTGAAGTGGCCTTGAAAACAGTGGAGAAGTGTTCCACAGGGTGGTCAAGTGTAGGAGGAACATGGACCAGTTGGGACTTGGGGGCGGAGAGGGAGAGGTCAAAATTGGTTGCCCACGATTCTATTGTGTCAGTGATTGATTGAATTAACTTGTTGAGCGTAGCTACATCTCGGTGACTACACACGATAGCCAGGTCATCCGCAAACAGAGCGAAGAATAATCCAGGGAATTTCGCCTCTAACTCACGCGCCAGGGTATCGATGTAGCAGAGAAATAGCGGTGGCGCCAGCACTGTTCCCTGTGGGACACCCTTGTTTAGCTTGAAAAGCTTGCCGTGGGTACCATTTACACACACTGCCGCCCTCCTTCCGCGAAGGAAGGAGTGGATCCATTTGAACAGATTGCCAGTGATGCCTTTCTTTCGCAGTTGCTCCATGAGTAACCTTTTATTTACGGTATCGAAAGCTTTCGTGATATCGAAAAGAAGAAGGACTGAGTGCTCGTTTCTTTCCTTTGCGTTCTCCAGAGTCAATTGCACCGCCGCGATTTGTTCTTCCGCCGACCTCCCTGTCTGATCCGGTCGGAACACTGTGCGAGAAGCTGGCGACCTACCCGCAGTGGCGTGACACCCTGGTCCCCACAAACAAGCACGACACGATCGCCGTCAAATACGGACTCCTGAAGAGGCGCGCGCGGACGGAAGACGTCGACAGGCAGGCCCGCAAGGCGAACCCGTTCGCGCCGTGGGAGCCACGGTGCCCCAAAGTGCACATCTCGGCAACACTGAGGAAGAAGTCGGAAGACGTGGAGGCGAACAGAAGGGTAGTGGAACGTGTGTTAGCCGCCCTGCCGACGCCGCTCTTGGTAACCTGGACCGACGGCTCTGTTGTTGAGGAAACCACAATGGAACCGGCGCTAACAGTCCTCAACGGCACAACGGAACCGACACCCACGGAGACGAAATGGGGAGGAGCCGGGTTTGCCATCGAATCCGGAGAGAATTGGTCGATACGGAGAAGCGCGCAAGACGATCTTCCCTGGTGGGCGACCAACAGCGGTCCGGCCGGCAAGTGGGCGACAAGCTACCGGGCGGAACAGGTGGCGATGCAGAGAGCCCTGCGCGTCCTCGTGGGCAGTCTGAGCAGGAGGAACGACAAAACCCTGTGGATACTGACTGACTCGAGCTCGCTCCTCCAGGACCTCGACCATGGACCACATCGCCAAGTCGACCCAGCCAACATCGAGATCTGGCAGCTGCTGGGCAAGCTCGCCGATCGTGGGTACACCATCCACCTCCAGTTCGTCTACAGCCACTGTGGACTGGCCGGGAACGACGAAGCGGATACCCGGGCGAAGACCGGCGCCAGCTCGCCAGGAGAAAGGGGACCCCGTCCCCCGCTCACGCGATCGACGGCGGCGGCCAGGCACAAGAGCTATGTGCAGAAGAGGTGGTCGGCAGGCGTGCTGAAGGCCCACCCGGAGTTGGGCTCCCACTACGACGGGAAACTCGCACACGCGCAGATCGTCAACGGGAGGAAACTCCCGAAAATCGATCACCTCACGCGACGGGCCGAGCGTGAGATCAGGCAGATCCGCACGGGCCAGCACCGCCTCCTTCGCAATTGGTGCCGGGAGGACTACGACGCGTTAGCGAAGTCCGAACGGAGCTCGAATCGTCCCTGCCCGCATTGCGGAGAGGTAGCCGAGTGCCCGGTCTCGCACCTTTTCTTGGACTGCGGCCATGAGGGGACGCAAGGGAAGCGTGACCTGATGTGGGAAGTGGCCTCCCCGTTACGGCGGGAGGGTGGCCAACCGGTGTGGATACCGAGACACGAACAGCTGTGGAGATTGCTGTTCGAACACCCGGAGACGGCACTCGAGTACCTGCAAGGGACCGGACTGCTGGAGGAGTACCGGATACTCGTGCCGACCACACCCGACGAACAGCCCACCGAATCCCGCCCATCCGCCACGAGAACCGCGACACAAACACGCGAACTCGAGGCCAGCGGATTTGCACGCCCGTAATCGGACTCGGCCCCGACTCAACCACCGCATACCGGGCCCCGCCTCGTCCGTCGGAGGGACAACCCCCCCGGCCCACGAGAGCGCGTCCGAGGAACAGTCACGACCGTGACCGCGAGACGGCCGACCCCCGACGTCGAAGCAACCTCGAAGAGCGACGAAACGAAGGCAAAGCGAAGCGAAGTACAAATGGAGAACGAGAGTAGGAAGCTAGAGAATTCTACTCCGGCACCTTGCACTTGACACTTTGAACCAAGAAAGTAGAAAGAGGAGCAGAGGCATTACTAGCGAAAAGCGAATTGATTTGCCCAGTACGTATAGGTGCCTCAAGCATCGCAAGCAAAACTGAGGTCCGATGCTCACCCGAGAAGGTACGGCTCGGAGGAGACAGCATTGAAACATGAAAAGCTGCGCGCCCTGACCACGCCCTCGGACTTGGAGTAGGACCTCAAACTTTTACGTGAACCGAAAACCGTTAACAGAAAGAGAACCAATTTACGTAAACCGAAAACCATTACCAGAAAGCGAACCCAATAACGAGAACCAAGAACCGTAGCCAGAAGGAAAAACAATTCACGTGAAACAAAAAACCGATAAACGAACAAGTAGTAGTCATCACTCCATCACAAACAACACAACGGAGTAAATGGTGGCACAAAGAACCACTGTACGCTTGCCCGTTAGAGACCGTCTTGCCTCGTCTTGCCCGGGCTTCGTTCCGCCCTACAGAACAGAACAGAACAGTCGGATTTCATGCCTGTATGGTCCACTTCAACAGTGCGACGGTCTCCGGACCCCCAGGTCCGCGGTTCGATCCCCGCGCGAAGTGTTTTTTTCGGTTTGACTCCTATGAACATGCAATGTTCACCAGAACTTTGCTTCACCCGAACTTCGCCCGAACTTTGCTTCGCCCGAACTTTGCTTCACCCGAACTTAGCTCCACCCGAACTTAGCTCCACCCGAACTTAGCTTCGCCCGAACTTTGTTTCGCCCGATCTTAGCTTCACCAGAACTTTGCTTCACCCGAACTTCGCCCGAACTTTGCTTCACCAGAACTTTGCTTCACCCGAACTTAGCTCCACCCGAACTTAGCTCCACCCGAACTTAGCTTCGCCCGAACTTTGTTTCGCCCGATCTTAGCTTCACCAGAACTTTGCTTCACCCGAACTTTGCTTCCCCCAGAACTTAGCTTCGCCCGGACTTTGTTTCGCCCGAACTTAGCTTGACCCGAACTTTGCTTCGCCCGAACTTTGCTTCACCAGAACTTTGCTTCACCCGAACTTAGCTTCACCCGAACTTAGCTTCGCCCGAACTTTGTTTCGCCCGATCTTAGCTTCACCAGAACTTTGCTTCACCCGAACTTTGCTTCCCCCAGAACTTAGACTTTGTTTCGCCCGAACTTAGCTTCGCCCGAACTTTGCTTCGCCCGAACTTTGCTTCACCAGAACTTTGCTTCATCCGAACTTTGCTTCCCCCAGAACTTAGCTTCGCCCGCACTTTGTTTCGCCCGAACTTAGCTTGACCCGAACTTTGCTTCGCCCGAACTTTGCTTCACCCGAACTTTGCTTCCCCCAGAACTTTGTTTCGCCCGAACTTTGCTTCACCAGAACTTTGCTTCATCCGAACTTAGCTTCGCCCAGAACTTTGTTTCGCCCGAACTTTGTTTCGCCCGAACTTAGCTTCACCAGAACTTTGCTTCACCCGAACTTAGCTTCGCCCGAACTTTGCTTCACCAGAACTTAGCTTCGCAGGAACTTTGCTTCACCCGAACTTAGCTTCGCCGAACTTTGTTTCGCCCGATCTTAGCTTCACCAGAACGTCCGAACTTTGCTTCACCCAGAACTTAGCTTCGCCCGGACTTTGTTTCGCCCGAACTTAGCTTCACCTTCGCCCGAACTTTGCTTCACCAGAACTTTGCTCACCCGAACTTAGCTTCGCCCGAACTTTGCTTCACCCGAACTTAGCTTCGCCCGAACTTTGCTTCACCAGAACTTAGCTTCGCCCGAACTTTGCTTCACCCGAACTTAGCTTCGCCCGAACTTTGCTGTTCCCCGAACTTTAACTGCTGCCTCCAGTCTCGCCACGCGCCGGCCTTAGCCGAGCGCACGTACTAAAATCCCCATAATACACATGGCGTGTAGTTTTTGAGATTTTTCGAGACTGGAGGTCCTATGAACATGCAATGTGAATAGCCTCTATTCGAGCCAACCCGGCTTTTCTTGACCGTATTGTTTTTGAACTGGATAATAGTTCAGAGTAAGCTTTTTTCCCTTCTGGGTACAGCGGTATTGCACGCCCGTAATCGGACTCGGCCCCGACTCAATCACCGCATACCGGGCCCCGCCTCGACCGTCGGAGGGATAACCCCCCCGGCCACGAGAGCGCGTCCGAGGAACAGTCACGACCGTGACTGCGAGACGGCCGACCCCCGACGTCGAAGCAACCTCACTTTGAGCCAAGAAAGTAGAAAGAGGAGCAGTGGCATTACTAGCGAAAAGCGAATTGATTTGCCCAGTACGTATAGGTGCCTCAAGCATCGCAAGCAAAACTGAGGTCCGATGCTCACCCGAGAGGGTACGGCTCGGAGGAGACAGCATTGAAACATGAAAAGCTGCGCGCCCTGACCACGCCCTCGGACTTGGAGTAGGACCTCAAACTTTACGTGAACCGAAAACCGTTATCAGAAAGTGAACCAATTTACGTAAACCGAAAACCATTACCAGAAAGCGAACCCAATAACGAGAACCAAGAACCGTAGCCAGAAGGAAAAACAATTTACGTGAAACAAAAAAAACCGAAAAACGAACAAGTAGTAGTCATCACTCCATCACAAACAACACAACGGAGTAAATGGTGGCGCAAAGAACCACTGTACGCTTGCCCGTTAGAGACCGTCTAGCCTCGTCTTGCCCGGGCTTCGTTCCGCCCTACAGAACAGGGATAGGTTGGGTGCGTCGCGACACCCCCCCTAGCCAGCTGACACACATGGGCACGGGGCACACCAGGGCACACGGCGGAAGTCGAGACGCTGGGGTTTTAGCCCATCCTGGTTCTATGGGACGCTCGCCTCCGCGCGAGTTGATTTCGCATGTTCGGTCGAAAAGTGGGCCCCCCGGCAAAACCTCCTTCCAGGTGGCCAGAAGAGAGAGAAAGCATCACGCGGGACCGCTGCTAGAGCGCTCCGCAACATCGCGCAGATGCCGTGTCCTCCCCTGCATGCGTCGTGCGCACATGCACGCGAGTAGACCGTCCGCACCCAGCGGGGCACCCATGCAGGAGGTTTTCACACCGCACGCACACACACACCCTCCTTCATTCATGCCACGAAACACGAGGTGAAGTCCTAAATATGACGTTTGAAACTTTTTTTGCCCATTCTATTACTATTTCAAACTTTTATACCATTCTATTACTACCCCCAAACTTTTATTCCATTCTATTACTACCCCCAAACTTTTATACCATTCTATTACTACCCCCAAACTTTTATTCCATTCTATTACTACCCCCAAACTTTTATACCATTCTATTACTACCCCCAAACTTTTATACCATTCTATTACTATTGCAACTCTGGAGACTGAGTTCACCCATTGCTGGCAGCCCTCGGTACAAAAACAAGTACATGCTTGTCACAAAAGCCTTGTGCGAGTCTGCCTCTATTCGACTTGGAAGTGAAGTTGCCTCATGATGTAAATGTGTCACATTGTGTGGACCATTACGCGGTATCCAAACATGAAGGAGACCGGCTTGTAGTATGGTCAAAACTTGAACCCATTACGGTCCCAAAGCTGAACCCCATTCCCAAACTTTGAACCCATTTTGGTGTCACCCAGTGAGTCGGTCACTGAATTACGTTAGTACAGTGTTAGGAACAGTCACCAAGTCCAGGGTGCCCGACACTTCTACTGTTTTTCCACTTTCCATCCCCAGCCCCGAGAGCCGCGGGCTTTCCAGGGCTGGGTCCCATTGACAGCCTGGGAACCATTCCCGCAGCATGTACTACGTGTTGCCCGTAAACGAAACGTAGCCAAGCTCTGCGAGTTGATGTTGCCGACTCAGTTGACATCCTGGCATTCCTGATGACACCTGTTCTGCGAGAACTCTCAAATGGAATTACCAAAGCCGGTAACCCACATGGAAGGGTTTGTGCTGACTCGCAGGCCCGGGCGGCAGGGTTGTGCAGCAGAGCGCGACTGCGGTGGGCCAAAGAAACTGACCGATGATTTCTAGCGTTATTTGTGGATTTCACAGCGGCCGGCGACCAGTCTGAGTCGTCGGAGTGGCTGAACGGTCGACCAAATCTTCGGTGGAACCCTGGGCCGGGCACAGTCGTAGTGGCTTTTGTTCGGCGATATAGCGTAGACTCCAGAATCCAGCACCGTGCTGCGTGCACGCGTACTGACTCGTATCTGAGCCTGATTAGCGTCAAACTGCGGAACTACAGGATTGGAGTGGGATTCCCACGGAAGCTCCCTCCACAGGGTGGAGTCGGGGCAAAACAGAATGTCGGGGTCGTCGACTCCGCAAACGAGAGACCGAAACCACTTAGACTCCGTGCTGGCAGTTTGAGATTTCGTCTTGAAACTTGCGGCAAAGCAAAAAGGGGCCTCTTTGTTTCGTGCGGTGGGACAACGCTTCAACGTTTTCGGTACTGACGCCAAGTGCTGGGACACCAACCAAATGGTACAAAAATTTGGGGGGGGGATAGAAATAGAATGGTACAAAAGTTTGGGGATAGTAATAGAATGGTATAAAAACTTGGGGATAGTAATAGAATGGTATAAAAGTTTGGGGATAGTAATAGAATGGTATAAAAGTTTGGGGGTAGTAATAGAATGGTATAAAAGTTTGGGGATAGTAATAGAATGGTATAAAAGTTTGCGATAGTAATAGAATGGTATAAAAGTTTGGGGATAGTAATAGAAAGTACTTCGCCTCACGAAACACACCGCACAGGTACCTCCTCCCCATTTCCGGAATCTCACTACACGCCAAGGTAGGGCCCGCCTGGCGTGTAGGTAACTGTACCTGTGGTCGCAGGACAGAGTGCCCCCGGCGCATTTCTGATGATGGGCTAACCGGGGGCACTGCGTCATCTTGAGGCCCGAAACGCGAGATTCCGATGAGACCGTCGCAGGCGATGGCGCAGCTACCCCAGGCAAGCAAACCTGGGATGCCCGCCATCATATGCCGGGTATGGTGTTTTTGTCCAGCACAGCACCTACTTTCCCCCCCCTCCTTCCACCCCCGTCCTTGTTCTTCTCCACAGCCCGGCACAAGCGGGACCAGTACAGCCCGACCTCTAAGGCGCCTGATGCAAAAAAAAAAAAAAAAAATCCTGCGCCGGGTGGCCGGCAAGGTCCTCGCATCCGAGCGGGCAATCAAGGACCTGGGGGCGAACGTCCTCCTGCGGAGTGGGCAAGTCGGTGTCTGTGTCAAGGCGGGGGCCGACGCAGGCGTGCACGCCATCCGCAGGGTTGCGGCCCTGTACCGCGACAGAGACGTGACCGACAGGGGCATACTGCAGATCGACTTCGCCAACGCTTTCAATATGCTGCGGCGGGAAGCGATCATCCGCAGTGTCAACCGACACGCCCCCCAACTGTTGGGGTACGCGTTGGCAGCGTACGAGAAACACTCCGCGCTAGTGGTGGGCGACCGGAGGATCTCCTCCGAGTGTGGAGTCCAACAAGGGGACCCCTTGGGGCCGCTGCTTTTCAGCCTCGCCTTGCACGATGTCGTTGTTCCGCCGAGCCCCGAGGATCAGCTGCCCGTCCCCGCGGCTTCGTCGCAGGCGCCCGCCGATCCTGCCCCCGCGACGCAAGCACGGGACTCCGGTCAGCCGGAGCCTCCTGGCGCCATCGAGGGCCAGCCCACCCCTCTAGCATAGCTGTCAGCCACAAGGTTGCCACATTGTGGCCCCATTTAGCCACAAAGTAGCCACAAACCTTGTGGCTACCTTTGTGGCTAATTATGCAAAATTTTGGTATCACGGAAAACCGCGTGGAACTAACTTTTTCGGCCAGAAAATGCATCTGAAACACGTTTTCTGACGATTTTGACAGGGTTTTGGGCCAGAATACGGGTTAGTTGCTACACCCTGGGCTCGGCATCCTGGTTGCGCACCCTGGGGTACCATTGGTAAACGGTTTACTAAACCGCTACTGCTACTAAAGTAGTAGTAGGCATTATGCACACAGAATCATGCATAATTCAGGTTGGCGAGAGTGACAGACCCATTCTACTTGCAAAGCGCTTACCATTTCTGTCCTGAAACCCTCTGAGAGGGCCTCTCAACCAGCGACCGGCGCTCTCCGAGCCTCTTGAATGACCCCAGAGGAGGAGTGGGAGAGAGCGGCAAGTACCGCCGCAGCCAAACAGATTTGAATGCTGCCAGAAAGCTGCAAAGAAAACGTGGCAGCCGTCTGATAATAGTCAGGAGCTGGCGGATGGTGACTGAGCTTGAGCTCCCTGCCGCGGGCCTGCGGCCCGTGCTGCCCTGCTGGACTGGTATTGTCGCAAGTCAGTCACTTTCAACTTTCCCTTGTGCCTTGGCTGGGCCTGTGCTACAGGAGCCTGCGAGGAATTTCCAAGACGTGTGAGAGATTGCCCCCGCTACTTTTCTCGGATCTTTGGCTCCTCCTTGAACTCTTTCGGACGCTGATTGCAACAAGTGTAACAGTGCCACTCAGTGACAGCTGTTACAGGGAGTCAGTCACACTGTCAGTGTGCTCCTGCATAGCTGTCAGCCACAAGGTAGCCACTAGTGGCTAATTGGGAGCCACAAAGTAGCCACAAACCTTGTGGCTACCTTTGTGGCTAATTATGCAAAATTTTGATACCCAGGAAAACCACGTGAAACTAGTTTTTTCGGCCAGAGTACGTGCGCTCGGCTAAGGCCGGCGCGTGGCGAGACTGGAGGCAGCAGTTAAAGTTCGGGGAACAGCAAAGTTCGGGCGAAGCTAAGTTCGGGCAATGCTAAGTTCTGGTGAAGCAAAGTTCGGGTGAAGCTAAGTTCGGGCGAAACAAAGTTCGGGCGAAGGTGAAGCTAAGTTCGGGCGAAACAAAGTCCGGGCGAAGCTAAGTTCTTGGTGAAGCAAAGTTCGGACGTTCTGGTGAAGCTAAGATCGGGTGAAGCAAAGTTCGGGCGAAGCTAAGTTCTGGTGAAGCAAAGTTCGGGCGAAGCTAAGTTCGGATGAAGCAAAGTTCTGGTGAAGCAAAGTTCGGGCGAAACAAAGTTCTGGGGGAAGCAAAGTTCGGGCGAAGCAAAGTTCGGGCGAAGCTAAGTTCTGGTGAAGCAAAGTTCGGGCGAAGCAAAGTTCGGGTCAAGCTAAGTTCGGGCGAAACAAAGTCCGGGCGAAGCTAAGTTCTGGGGGAAGCAAAGTTCGGGTGAAGCAAAGTTCTGGTGAAGCTAAGATCGGGCGAAACAAAGTTCGGGCGAAGCTAAGTTCGGGTGAAGCTAAGTTCGGGTGAAGCAAAGTTCTGGGGGCCAAAACCCATTACAGTATGTTATCCAAACTTTGAACCCATTACGGTACATGATCCAAACTTTGAACCCATTACGGTATGGTCCCAAACTTTGAACCCATTACGGTATGGTTTTCCAAACTTTGAACGAATTACGGTAGGTTCCAAACTTTGAAACCCATTACGGTATGGTTTTCAAACTTTGAACCCATTACGGTATGGTTTTCAAACTTTGAACGAATTCCGGCAAGTGTAAAATTTGAGCCCAATTTAGGTACCATTGTCAGTCGAAGTCTGCAAGTTGTTAACAACGCATGTAATTGGGCGACAAATTCATCTTCTGTGGTGACTCTACAGTGCCACGTCAGTGGTCGATCAGTCAGACTCTAAGGCGGACGGGTGATGGTTGCAGCTACCATGTCTTCAGTTGGCCGATCCTAAGTCATCATCCTTCTGCACCGCAGTAGCAACAGATTCACTTTCATCTCCAATTCGGCGACCTCCGAAATCCACGTTCAACGCAAAGATGCGGCGTTAGTCTGTGACACGTGAACGGTTGGCTGTGTGCTGTTGCTACAGCTGTAGTAAACCTCGTGATCAGCAGGCAGTGAAACCTACGGCCACGTCCGGATTGTGATTGGACCGGAAGAAAGGGAAGCTGTGGAACGTTCGCGCCATTCGCAGATGATTCTGTCCATCACTTGCGTCAACAGGAAGGCGAAAAGAGAGAGATGAGGAGGAGGAAGGGTAAAACTTCATGAGTAAACTTCATGATCAGCAGTGAAAGTTGGCTAATCAACCGTGGGTTTCCGTGCCCCCGTACAGAGGGAGCAGATTTCGAGCAGCATTACTTCGCAGTCGGTCTGACTCCGCGAGCGGCAGCCGTCTGGATCCGGAAGTAGCAGCGGCGTTTCAGCCACAGGGTCGACTCGAGCGTGAACCTCACCCTGGAACCCTTTCACAAAGTTTCAGGACTCCAAGTCCGACTCTAGTTCGCAATCGGACGAGCCCGAATCGGAAGTGGACTCGTCGGGACCTCCTCCCATGAAGTCTGATGACGGAGGGCCGGGCGGACCGCCGACCGGCTGGACAGGGAAGGAAGGCATTGGACCGGACCCCGGGGTGGGCGGATCAGGGGCGAGTGCGCCGCCATGGTGGTTGCCCAACCATGCACCGACTCTTCTTCAAACCCGAGCACTTCCCCTGGGGATGCATCTGTGCGAGGTCCTTCAGCAATCGAGAGGTCCAAAGCAAGCAGCCAACCTCGAGCATGTGCCAAAAGACACAAACTGGATCCATCGACGCCAACTTCACATCTATGATCTCTCTCCACGTCCGCTTCTACGTATCTCGTTGGTGTTGGGCTTATAACCTGACAGTGACACCGAAATGGGCTCAAACTTTGAGAGTCAAAGTTTAGAAATCATGCCGGAATCGGTTCAAATTTGGAACCTCACCGTAATGGGTTCAAAGTTTGAAAACCATACCTAATGGGTTCAAAGTTTGGGATCATACCGTAATGGGTTTCAAAGTTTGGAACCTACCGTAATTCGTTCAAAGTTTGAAAATCCATACCGTAATGGGTTCAAAGTTTGGATTGACATACCGTAATGGGTTCAAAGTTCGGACCATACTGTAATTCGTTCAAAGTTTGGATAACATACTGTAATGGGTTTTGGCCCAAGTTCTGGTGAAGCAAAGTTCGGGCGAAGCAAAGTTCGGGTCAAGCTAAGTTCGGGCGAAACAAAGTCCGGGCGAAGCAAAGTTCTGGTGAAGCAAAGTTCGGGCGAAGCAAAGTTCGGGCGAAGTTCGGGTGAAGCAAAGTTCTGGTGAACATTGCATGTTCATAGGACCTCCAGTCTCGAAAAATTCTCAAAAATTTCAAACCGAAAAAAACACTTCGCGCGGGGATCGAACCGCGGACCTGTGGGTCCGGAGACCGTCGCACTGTTGAAGTGGACCATACAGGCATGAAATCTTGTTTTTTTTTTTTTTTTGCAAGAGGCACCACATTCTTTTGGCGGCTCCGGAGAGCCGCGTTCCAGTTTTCGGGCAGGCTTTACGGGCCTCTTCGGGCCGGAAGGCATGCCAGAGAGACACAAGACACATGCAAGAGAGATGGGCTATGGAACAGGGGGCTTGTGCGCCAGATTGTTAACCTGAGGGTCGCTGGTTCGATTCCCTGACTGGCCAACTTCTCCAGGCGTTTGGGGATGAACTCCCAGATGCAAGCCCTAGTTCAATAGCCGAGCGGAAACTGGTCCGTGAAAGGATGGCTTCCATACCTAGTATGGTTTCCCAACCATCCCCATCAAGGGGACCTCAAAGGAGTGGAGCAAGGTGCCCTGGTGGCCTGAAAAAAAAAAAAAAAAAAAATCTTTTTTTTTTTTTTTTTGGAGCGCGGGACACTGTACAAGCCATGTTGGTACAGCGGGGCTACCGGTATCCGGTTGCTTCCGGAGCGGGAGCCCAAAAAAATGCTTCTTCAGCACACAGTGAACGCCAGTCTCACTGCGACCTGGGCTGGCCTGCTAGCGAGCAGGTCCGACCAGGTAAAAAAACCCGCGATGCAGTGACACTACCCCCTGCAACAGGGTGGACCGCTTCGTCCGGTCGCGCCCCGCCAGATGAAATGACTATTCTTGCCACCCCTTGGGCTACCTGAAAGCTCAATTGGTGGAAGAAGTCCTGGCAGGCGGCCGAAGCGGTCCGGTCTTCACGGAGGGCGCTTTTGCGGGCTATTTGCCGCAACTCCGTGAGTGCTCCAGGACACCACGCTCCGAAGGTGTCCACGACTAGCGGGACAGCGAGCCATTCCCGGGGGTTTGGCTCGTTGTCGATGATGCCGCGGTACTTCCCTTCTTTGACAGCTGTTGCGTAGGCTGTCGCCGCCCCCCCTGGCTTCTCCGCTGCCCTTTTAGCGTACTGGGGATTCGATGGCTGCAGGGGGAAGGTGACGGCGACATCTAACACAACGGTGGTGCCGTCCCGGACATAGCTGATGTCCGGGCGCTTCCGCTCCGTGTTCGAAAACACGGGGCGCTCGACCGCCGGGGCCAGCAGCCCGCGGCGGGCGAAGTCAGCGATGACGTCGCGGAGTGCATTGTGCATTCTCGTCCGGCGGCCGCCGGAGAAGCAACTACGCGCGTGCACTCCGTCGACGTCTGCCGAGCCTGTCCCGCAGAGGCGACAGATGCTCGGCGTGGGGGCGATGGGCAACCCGAGCCGAAGCCGTGTGCTGCACAAGGCACAGGCTAGTTTGTTGGGGGCTAGGTTGCTTGCTAGGCTAGGGTGGGGTGATTTCCTTGTCTCTTGTTTCATTGTGTAACTTTTTAACGTTAACCCAGGGTTACAGTGGGTCGCTTCGTGCTGTACCCGAACTCACTGGGTTTGTCTTGTATGTTTTTTTGTTTGATGTAGGTGCAACAGTTGGTGGTGCCTTGGTAGCCAGTGCACAGTTTATGGAACACTTTTATGGAACACTTTTGCTGTTGTCGGTGCATTTGTAGTTTGTGCTTCAGTTTATATTCTTGCTGCCTTTGGAGGCGCAGCAGTTTGCGGTGCTTGGTAGCAAATACAACAGTCGTTTTTTGCAGAGCTGAGTTCGACGGCGTTTGTTTGTGCACACGCTGGCTTTGGCCGAGGCGACAATGTGGAAGCTCAAGGACACGCACACGGCAGCTGCGAGTTCATCGGCGTTGTCTGGCAGCACTTCTTGAAGGCCGTGGGTTGTAGGTGATGTTACGTTGACGTCTTGAAGCTGCACGTTGCGTGGTGTCGTTGGGTTCGATAACAGTGGAGTTGAACGATGCGGCGTCGTCAGGCCCAGTCGTTAGAGCCGTCACTGCTGATGGCGTCTGTGTAGCAGATCCCACCAGCCGCCACCGACTCCAAGTCGGGCGTGGGAGACCTGCTGGTGCGGAGAGGCGGGCCGTCGTCGTGCAAATTGCGGTATGGCTCGCTGGCTTCCGAGTCCACTGGTTCACGGCTGAGGCTTACCGACTGTCTGCTAGCCGGAGTGCTCTGTGGGGCACTAATCTGCGAGGTGACAGTCTGTGAGCTCCACACAGACCTTCCGTCACAGATTGAGCCGGAAGGGGTCAGCGCCTCCCCACAATCTGGTCTCACGTTAACGAACCGAGGGATTAAACCCGCATCCTGCAAGTACTCGAGGGCGAGCTCGGGAAACTTGAAAAGGACGTGCCACAGCTTGTCGGCATTGGTAGCTCCGGGCGGCAGGCGTGACGCGGCCTCGGGCCCCTTGCCGACCAGAGCCTTCGACCACATGCTCCTGCGGTGTGGCTGGCTAGCCGCATCGTCGCATTCAACGAGCAGGTGTTCGAGCACGTTCGGGCGGTGCTTGCCGCACAGTGCACAGCTGCGATAGGCACGCCGCCTTTCCTGCTTGTCGAGATCGGCGTAGTCCGGGGCGTACATGGTCATCACTAGCGGGTGGTGACCAGTCCTGAACTGCCGGATCACCCGCTCAGCGCGCGTCGTGAGGTGAGCTGGGCGCTTGATGTTCCGCCCATCCACGATCCGGGCGTAGGGCAGTGTGATGCGGTGTTTGGTCGCCCTTTCAAACGCCGCTCGCGCCATGGCCTCGGTGGACACGGCGGACAGGTACGCCTTGTAGCGCGCCACCGCATCCTCCGCCGCGATCGGACACTCCCTTGTGGGGTTACCCCGGCACCGCGACAGCTCTCTGTGGTGTTGGAGAGTGGCGTGCCTCGCCAGTCCGTCGGTCACCTCGTTTCCGCGCAGGCCACAGTGTCCGTACACAAACTGGAGCGTTGCTGTGTATCCTAACCGTGTGAGGATACGGAGCATGGTCCAGATGTGTACCATGAGGGGTTGCTTCTGCGTCTGTGGGCCGCTCGCCAAACGTTGCAATAGCGACTGCGAGTCTGACAGCAGTAAGACCGTTCGGGGCGCGGTGGTGGGCGTGAGGAGCCTAAGGAGGGCCCTGAGGGCCGCGGCCAATGCGAGCGTCTCCGCCTTGAGGCTGGAGGGAAAGCGTCCAGCGGCGTGTGAGAGGGTGGTCGAACGGACGGCGTCTCGCTGGCGGATCTCGAAGCCATGGTCGTTTGCAAGGGAGATCGTGGGCGCGCACTCAATCAAGGCTGCAGCTCCGCCCCAGGTCCAGGTGTCTACGCATTTCATGGACCATGGCCATATGTTGCGTTCTGCTTGAGAACCGGGCTGTGGAGGCGGCGGCTGTACCCTGCGTACGGATCCATCGGTCCACACCGTACAGTCCGGGGCTGGGAGCTTACGCAGTTGGCTCTCGACAGAACGTTTCTTCTCGGAAGGTGCTGCTGCCTTTTTTCCGCCGGGCAGGGAGGGGTTGATGTCTACCGCCGGACGTGGGTGCCAAGGGGCGAAGGGGTTGTGCACCCAGAGTTCCCTCGGCAGGTTGCGGGTGCCGGCTTTCAGCGTCAGCTCTGTGTATCGTCGACTCAGTGTGGACGGCAGTCTGAAGACGTCCGGCCAGAGGTGCTTGCGGGGCAACATTCTCTCCCAGAGGCTGCCGAGTCTGACGTCCACGTACACCTCCAGCGGCGGAATACCTGACTCCCGGGTCGCCACAAAGTCAGAAACGCCTTTGCGGCATCCCAGGATGTGCGCAAGCGAGCTCGTGTGGAGTCGCTCAAAGGATCTGAGGTAGGCGCGCGACGATTTGAGCAAGTAGGGCCCGTAGACCGACAAACAGTACGTCACAGAGGGGATCACGTAGGTTAGGTACAGGCTGCGCAGCGTAGCGGTGCTGCACCCCCACGCTTTCCCCGACAGGTGGCGCAGGAGGTTCCCTCTCTGTGCCATGCGCTTTATGGCCCTCTCAGCGTGTGCGTGAAAAGACAGCTCGTCATCGATGATGAGGCCGAGTAACTTCGTCTGTTTCACCCAGCGGACAGGCTCCGTGAGATCAAGGACGACCCACTGGTTGCGCACTTCCCCATGTATGGCATGTATGTCATCGTTGGAGAAACCAGAGTGGCCGTTAACCGCTTCCACCCGCTTGCCCTCATGTACTCTGTATTGCGCTTCATTTGCCACAAAAGTATGGCTGTAGCGTCTTATCCAGGCTGGGAGTTGGGATCCAGGAATGCGAATGGACGACCTAGCATTGCGGAAACGCAACCGTGGGGGTACCGTACTCTTGCCCGGTGGACAGATGAGCACGGCCTCTGTCTTGTGATGCGCCAGTTTCATCCGGGCGCCAGCAACCCATTTCTCGACTGCGTCCACCACCATCTGTGCCTTCACTTCGAGTTCGGCAACCGTCAAGGCCGAGACGACAACCCCCACGTCATCTGCAAACAGTGACGGGGTCAGGTAGTTTGGTCCGGCCTTTGTGTTTCCAAGCGCACTGCTGATTTCCTCAAGCTTTACGCCCAGCCCGTCGATGCAAAACAGGAAGAGGATGGGGCCGAGGACTGTGCCCTGGGGAACGCCGCGGCTCAACGAGACTTTCTTCCCTACTTTCCCGTCGACCTTGTACGCAGCCGTCCGTCCTCGCAGGAAGGCACGAATCCAACGGGTGAAGCGAGGGGGCACGCCACGTTTCTCCATGACTGCTAGCAGGTAGTCATGGTCGACCGTGTCAAATGCATTTGCTAAGTCAAATGACAATAGACACGAGTAGTACCCGTTGCTGCGTGCCAGGTCCATTGCGGTTACCATGCTTAGGACCTGTTCTTCAGTGCCCCTACCTTTACGAAAGCCACCCTGCGAGTCGCAGAAAGGGCGTACATGGGGGAACTTGGGGCTCTCAGTGATAAAGGACAGGCGGTTCTTAATCATGACCTCCATCAGTTTGGAAATCACGCTCGTCAGGGAAATCGGCCTGTAACCCTCAGGGCGGCTATGGTCCTTGTCAGGCTTTGGGACAGGAATGACATGGGCATCTCTCCAGCTCTGGGGTACCGCTGCCGTAGTCCACGAGATGTTGTACATCTCTAGGAGCAGTCCCTTCGTGGCGTCGCCAATATGGGACAGCAAGGACGAGCAGATGCCGTCAGGGTCAAGTGACGTGGTGTCACGGAGTTCTGCGATCGCTCTGTCCAGCTCACCTTCTGTGAAGGGGATTACCGCTTCCTCGAAGTCTCCGCTCGGATGTATGTAAGCAGGCCTTACTGCCCTTGGGCCTTCCCGGCGGCATAACGTTGCGAGGTGGTCACCGAAGATGTCTGCCTTTTCCGCGGCGTCCACCACGTAAACGTTGCCAACCCGGATCGGCGGGACGGAGTATCGTTGCGATCGCCCGTCAATCCTGCGTATCTGGCGGTACAGGAGGCCCAGGTCGGTAAACGCGTTGATGTTCGCAACTATACCGCCCCAGTAGCCAGCCTTTGCCTTCGTCGCCTCTGTTGAGAAAGTGGTTTTCGCCTTCTCGTAGGCGTTTGCCTTCTCCCTATCCAGGGGGTCGGCCGAGGCCGCCGCATGCAAAGCTGCCTTTTCCGTCTCCAGACGGCTCAGTTCAGGGGTCCACCAGGCTCTGTGCACGCGCTCCGACGAGGACGTAGGGACAAACTTTCGCAGGCCATCTTGCAGGAGTGACGTGACCTTCCCCATGATGTCATGTCGCCCATATCGACCCGCGAGAAGCTTCTCGCTTTGCTCGTCCAGATACGCCTTCATTTTTCCCCAGTCGGCTTTTTTCCAGGAGTAGCCTTTCTGGAGTTTGGCCCTAGCTTGCCGGTAGCCTCTTGGCAGCTCAAAGTAAACCGGCCTGTGGTCGGAGCCCCAGGGCTCTAGGACTTTCCAGCACGTCACAAAGTCAGGGGTCTCAGACGCTACGACGATATCGGGGGAGGAGGGCCTTGCATGCTTCCTGTGGCACATAGTCGGCGAGGCAGGGTCATTCCATGTTCTGGCCGAGTTACGAAGTAGCCAGTCGCGTAGGACTACTCCCCCAGGGTTGCCAACCCCCTGCGACCAGTCAGCGTGGTGGACATTTAGGTCGCCGGCAACTACCACCCCATCATCCATCGGGAAGGGCCGCATGTTTAACTTCCCCGACTCAGAGGCAGTTGGCTGGGGGGGCCTGTATACGTTGTAGACTCGGATTGGGGGGAGGCCCGCCCGCTCGACAGCAACGGCAATGCTTTCCATTGCTCCATCACCACCGAAGGGGCCCACGGGGATCTGTGTGGCCGCTAGGTCCGACTTCACGAACGTCAGGACTCCACCATGGCCCCCACCCCCTGGCCTGTCACGTCTGTGCGCACGGTAACCGGGGAGCACCGGAGGCAGCGATTTGTCGCTCAGCCATGTTTCCTGCAAGAGTCAGTGATCGGCCGCGAGTTACGAAGTGCAGATCTGCGGAAGAACACAGTCCAAGAGCACGGAGGGAGGCGCGGGCGCAGTGCCGCGCCGTGAAACACGTCGCGTAAATGGTCGACCAACAAGACTCGCATGTGGATGCTGTGCGACTCGTACTCTTCATTCGCCAAACCAGCGCTGCCAGAGAGCTGCTCCGCTTCGGATACGCAGCCAGCAACCACCTTGGCGAGGGCTGACGCTGGGGAAGCGGAGCCGGGGCACTGCGCGACCAACGAGTTTGAGGCGCGGGCACTGCCGTTGTTTCCAACCCGCACACCGTCTGTGATTAGCCGCGTGCTACGAAATGCGGATCTGTGACGGCGATAGGCGGCCTGCGTATTCGAGGTCGGCGAAGACAGTGTTTTGTCGTCAGAGGTCCGCTCGTTTACGTCGTCGAGGATGGTAGTTACGAGGCTGAGCGATCTACGGGCGTTGAACGGTTGCGAGCCTACACTCTCAACAGCAGTGTAGTTGGGAGCTGCCCGTAGGCGCTGGAGAGCGTTGAAGCCGTCTTCGCGGTTGGTGAAAAACGACGTGCCGGCGGCCGCAGTAGGGTGTACTTGTCCGGCCGCCTCCGCGACGGAGGGAACAATTCTGTTTACTTCAGGAACGACCCACGCTTCCGTGGCCTTCTCATGGAACCAGCTTCCGGCATAGCCCAACGGAGCAACATCGATGGCAGTCCAGCCGCACTGGCCACGGTGGCTGGTGAGCTTCGGGGCGTCGTTGGTGTGCTGCCCGTTGACGCAGCGTTCCTG
This sequence comes from Diplonema papillatum, assembly GCA_030068145.1. Taxonomy (NCBI): domain Eukaryota; phylum Euglenozoa; class Diplonemea; order Diplonemida; family Diplonemidae; genus Diplonema; species Diplonema papillatum. Next base: position 6,257 of record JAPJBO010001102.1, on the reverse strand, counting down.
GCTGCCGAAGTGGGTCGCGTGCGAGAGGGCTTGCACGATCCGCGAGATCCACTCGCGGTTTCCGCCAGCAATCTGAGCGAGGACGTCGTTGTTCAGGCCCAGTGCGTCTCTGCGGTACCGCTCGTACTTTACGTCTTCCCAGCCATCGATGAGGCTTCTGCCGACGACCGTGAATAGCAACAGTATCATCGTGCGCTGCAGTAGTTTCCTTTTCCGCCCTTCCCACCCGTTCAATAAAGTACGCAATAAAGTACAGAAACTGTAGCTTTTAAATCGTTGGTTGTTTTTTTTTTTTTTTTTTTTGCAAGAGGCACAGGTCATTATGCAGACATGCGTTCTTTGCGCCACGCTTGTTCAACGGGAGAACCCCCCCGTTTGGGGTTCCACCAAGAGCCTGCCTGGGGGGCGCGAGCACCGACGCAGATTTACGTCACTAGTCCGTTTTGAGCCGTGCAGTGACAGATGCCTGTATCTGCGGAGCACTACGACACGCCTCAATGCAGGCGAAGTTGAGTTTGTGCCCCAAGCACCAAATCCAAATGGCAAATGGTACCAACTGGTCGCGCAGGCGCTAAAAGAAAATTACTCAAAACAAAATCGAAAACAAGAAATAAATGAAAGCACAAGTATTTCTGAACACTCAAAGAACGCTCATCGAACACGCTGGCGCACGTTGCGTGCGCTTGTCACGTGTTCTTGGGCCTCCGTCGGATTGAAGTAGAGAGAAGGATTGGAGGAAAAAGCCCTTCGCCAAGACGAAATGATGTCTTTGGCCTCTGTGTAAAAAGGATAGGACGCGTACTTCAGCTTGCGATTGTCAGAGTGAAGTAGAACGGAACGCTCGTCTTCAGACCCCGTACTTGAATCGGTGTCACTGGAAGCTTTTGCATCTTCAAACTCACCAGCAAGGCCAGCCGAGTCGTCATCAGAGTCGCCCTCATCGTCAGGATTCCCTGGCCGTGTCAGCTGCTTTCTGGCTCGAACAGAAACCCCGTCCACGACAAAGGTTGTTAACACGTGTTCCATCACAGCAGAAGGAACCGTATTCCCTTCCCCAGTAGATGGCATGTTGAGAGCAATAAACAACAGCTTGCGCAATGTTGTTTCGCTCATGCCTTTCCTGAGGTAGGTTCTGATCAGCTTTACTCTGGAGAAAAGCCGCTCAACGCCAGCACTTCCAAGTGGGAAGACCAGTGCCATTTTCAAGACTTGGCATGTCTCCGGGAATCGGAGCTGGCAGTGGGTGTCGCGAAGGAAATCAAGGGTGTTCTCTGTGAATGAACATTTCTTGTTCACATTCGTCATTTGCTTCATGCGCACCAGTGCTTCAGGCAACTGCTCACGCACCGTTGCCTCAAAGGCCTGGCTGTAAAAAGGAGGCTGAACGGTCCACGTGGTCGCGCCTGTTGGGTGCACGGTCTTCTTCTCTTTCCTGGTACAGCAAAAGTGGGCAAAAAACGGGTTGAGTTTCTTGAGCAGCGGGTCAAGCCTCTGTGGCAACAATCGCGATGCAACATCACTCGGAGTTCCGCACGTCAGATCCACATCATGGAAAAGGCTTTCCACTAAGGGGCCGTTTGGATCGTACACACCCAAAGATGACAGCACAGGTAGATCCCCGAGTCTCTCTTCAACCAACGAAATGAGCCGATCCAAGAACGGCGTCGCAAACTCGCGATGGAAAGCGACAAAAAAGGCGTAATCTAGAGGCTGGCGATTCCAGGAAGGTGGCACTGCATCCTTGAGTTTTTCCCAGAAGGTTATGTACTCAACAAAGTGCAGTCTTTCTTCAGGATCTTCCGCTATCTGCTCGTCCGTCAGAGGAATATCACGCAGACGCCGAAGCCAGCTCAGGTAATACTCCTTTAGCTTCAGCACTTCTGTCCAACACGTGTCCGACCTTTGCAGGGATTGGCTCAGTTTCGAAAGAATGGGAGTTGCTTGTGCGAGCAGGCTGAACGATAAGCAAACAGTGTGATTCAGTTTCTCGCGAAGATGCAGGGCTTGTGGTATGTCTTTCTCTTCGCAAAGCCGGGCAATCGCAAGCAGAATGGGCTTGATGCACTCTGCTATTGTTTGAGCGGCGCGTTCATGGGAAACCCATCTTGTGTCGCCAGGTTCCACAAGTTCCAAATCTCGGAAGACAAAGAAGTTGTCGGTCACAGAACAGGCTTCCTTACACTCTTTAAACTTTCGTGTCTTGTACGAAATATCACCCTGTCCTTTCCGAAACAACGAAAAGATTTCTTCAGTTGCAGTGACTGATGCCTGTATCTGCGGAGCACTACGACACGCCTCAATGCAGGCGAGGTTGAGTTTGTGCCCCAAGCACCAAATCCAAATGGCAAATGGTACCAACTGTTCGCGCAGGCGTGTCTGTACACCCTTGTAGTCGCCTTTCATTGTACTGCAGCCATCAGTTGCGATGCCCATAGTTGTTGTCCACGTTTGAACATTATCTGCCATGCCCGCAATGTGAGCTGCGACGTTTTCCCCAGTCGCTGATTTGCGCAAAGGAAGTATGTCCCAAAAGACTTCTTCAACCCCCTCTTCCGACAGTATTTTGAAAAACAGTGCATGTTGTTTTGAGCGCTTTACGTCCTCTGCTTCGTCAAACATGATGCTCGTGAACTCTGACGCTTGAATTTTCTCCAGCACATGGGATTTGCACCACGAGTACAAAGAATCCACAATTACTTCTAGGAAGTACGGTGACGACATATTCAAACGCGTCTTGCAGAACGAACGAATTGAATCGTCAAACAGGGATACCAGACTGAACGTGTCACGAATGCTGGACATGGGCAGGTCGCGCTTGATGGTATCAACAATTGTCTGGATGACGAAGACCAGGTGTTGTGTGTTCATAAGGCGCTGTTTGAGGTCTTCCAAAGTGGAAGGCAGCTGGCAAGAAGACGGAAGACGCATCTGATCTTCCAACAAGTTCAGAAATGAACTCCAGGCCTTGTTATGACCCACGGTCTTCTTCCGGTGCTTTTCGATGTACTGTGGTAGGAGCCCCTTTTTGAAGACTTCAAAAGGAATGCACAGATTAATGAAGGCACGCTTTTTCTTACCCGCTGTCTGTCTACGACAGCATCGACAATACATTCCTTGACTTGTGCACAGAATCCACGGATTCGCTTTCAAGACCCCTCGGAAACGCTTGTTGGAGAACAAGTCGGGAGGGATGCACAAAAGCTCGAAGTCAGTGGGAAACATCGAGCCAGTACCACCAAATTGCGGAACACAAGCACCATCGTCTAGTCCGTACTTGGACCGTAAGAAGGCGCTTACTTCGTAGTCCAGCAACGACACATATGGCGCAGGACCTGCAATGCGCTTGTACTCCCGGGGCTTCGTTGCCTGCTTGCGCTTTCCAGCCGACCTGCTCGCCAGTATCTCACGCAGCGCTATCCTCTCTTCCAGGGTTTCACGGGTGAACTGCTCCTTTACCAGAAGCACCAGCTGACGGAGGTAGGCATCACTCAGGTACAGGTTCTTTGGTTCCTGAGGTCCACTTGTGGGGAAGCTAGGAAGAGCTGCCTGAGTAGATACAGCGTTCGGTGTTTCGGCTTCGACTTCCATGGCTGTTTGTACCTCTCCCTCTGACAGCCTACGTGCAGTTACTTCTGCGGCCATCTGCTTTTCCAGCTCTTCTTGCGCCGCCTTTGCTCTTGCTGCAGCTTCAACCGCTTCCTTCTTCTCCGCCGCAATCCTTTTCTCCTCAGCCACCCAGGCTTTCCCCGTCTCTCCCACAAGTTGCACCCATGTCTTTTTGCCGCCGGTATCACTTGAAGCAAGCTCGTCCGCCTTCTTCAGCAACCACACCTTCTTGGGCTGAGGGAAGTTCTGGGAACTGGAAAACCCACGAACTAGAAGTTGAAGGCTCAAGAACTCCTTCACGTCTGCAACTTCAGTGCCGACTTTTGCGGGCTTGACGGAGAAGAGGGTATTCTTTCCAGGCCATGGTTTGGGGTACGAGCGATGCACCACAGGAATGGTCTTGAAGTCCGCTGCGGTCCATAGCTCATACTCTGTGTGGTAGGCCAGGGATGGAATCTGGCCTCCTGGACCTGTAACTCCAGGTTTTCGCGAGCATCCCCCAAAGAGTGCGTTCATTTTTTCATTGCTTGCTCTTTCTTTCGGGTATTCCTGGTTGAGTATGAAAATGCTGCCAGAGTCCGAAAGCCGATTGTTTTTCCAATGTGTGTGAGGGATTTTCTAGCAAGAATCGGGTTGTCCGGGGGTTTCTCCAAAAGTTGGTTTCTCTTTTTCGGGGTGTTGGCAAAACCCTGCAAAGGCCCATCCTGCGACAAAGGCCTATCCTGCGACAAAGGCCCATCCTGCGACAAAAGCCCATCCTGCGACTACGGCTGCCCTGCAGCCACGACAGGCCTCTGTCCGTAGCTCTACTGAGGCAGACCCAGTATAGACCTGCCAAAACCCAATCCGAGGTAGTGTACCCCTCCCCAAGCCCGCCCCCGATTTCCTTTTTTTTTTTTTTTTTCGGTTTTTTACCTCACCCAACTGTACAGGTGCATAACCCCCTGAAGAGGCACCACATTCTTTTGGCGGCTCCGGAGAGCCGCGTTCCAGTTTTCGGGCAGGCTTTACGGGCCTCTTCGGGCCGGAAGGCATGCCAGAGAGACACAAGACACATGCAAGAGAGATGGGCTATGGAACAGGGGGGTTATCAGTGCGTGGGTGTCCAGTATCTGAGCCTTTCACACAAACCAGCCAGGTGGCGGTTGAGTGAGGCCAGGTGGAAGACCCGGGAGACCTCTGGCTTCTTTCTTTCTTTCTCTGCCACTGGAACTCGGAGGGGGGGAGAGTGTTGGAATGTGGGAAGCATGGTGGAATGAAAGGATGGTGTGGTGTGGCGGAGCACACGGTTGCTTGTTTGATTGCGGTGCCTCTCCCCGTAGGGCCTTGACGGCCGGGTATCGAGGCACCGGCGGGACGTTGGGGACTGACTATGGCTGTGTACTGGCCCGTAACTGGGCACGGTCCGTAGGCCGGCGCCCGCTGACTCTGCCCCGGCTATGCTTTTCGCCAGGGAAAAATAAAGCTTGCTCAGCGCCATTATCTAGTCCCAAATACAATACAGTTTCAGAATTGTTGCAGGAGAAGCCGGGTTGGCTCGAATAGAGGCTATTTACATTGCATGTTCAAATGGGCAACAGCCCCGAGCTCGCCGTTCAGCCAGCAGCGCGCAAGCAGGTGGCGAGCGCCCTCAGCGCGAGATCGCGTCTTCCGAGTCGGCGGAGCGCGAGGAGGCGGCGTCAGGCGTGATCGAGCGATTGGCGCCGCCACCCACGGGCTCGCCGGACGCCTGACCGGCGAGGATGGCGTAGCTCGGCAGAGTGCCGCACCTCTGCAGGTAGGCCAGGGCGAGTTCCGGGAAGACGAAGAGGATTGCCCAGAGGCGCTCCATGGCATCGGCGGGCGGAGGCTTCGAGCGGAGGCGGCTCTTCGCGTCGAGATCGGCGTCCATCGTCAGCCGGGATTGCACAGCTGCAGGGGCGTCACACCCGACGAAGAGGTGGAGCAGCGGGGCCAACGACCGGGTGCCGCAAATAGGGCACGGGAGAAACGCCTGTCTGCGATCCGCCCTCGAGAGGTCGCGCCATTCGGTGGCGTACATGGTCATCACCAGGTGGTGGTGGCCAGTGCGGAGCTGCCGCACCTCTTTCCGCCCGTGGTGCCAAGTGCTTGGGGCGGGGGATGCGGCGGCCAAAGACCAACCTGGCGAACGACGACGGGTTCCTGAGGAGGGTGGCCCTGTCCAAGGCGTCTCGTGCTCCAGCTTCACTGCTCTCCAGCCAGAGGACGGAACGATAGCGGCTGTTAGCGGCCGTGGCGCAGAGGCGTGCCGAGAGCGGAGGGGGTAGATTCTTGGCCGCGGCGTCGGTGGCCGCCCGCATGAACGCGAGTGCACCACGTTTTGCGGTCTTGTCCGCCCTCTCGTTGCCTTCGAGGCCGCAGTGGCCGAAGACGAACTGCAGCGTCACGGTAGCCCAGCGACTCCAACTCAGCCAGGTGCAGCCAGATCGCGATTGGGTACGGCTGCGTCTGGCAATGGGGGCCGTGGCTCAGCGTCGTGACTGAGAGTCACTGAGGACGAGGATGTTGAGCGGCGTCGGGGTTGGCGGGAGGAGGCGCAGGAGGAACTTCAGGCAGCTGTAGAGCGCGAACTCCTCGGCGCGGTAGCTGTGCGGGTGTTTGCCGGCGGGCAAAGAGGCATCGAACGTGCG